>JAQGAO010001391.1:0-24713 GCA_034697705.1 Ommatoiulus sabulosus
GTAGGAGGGGGGAATGAGTCCCCATTCAGTTGGTAGCGCCCCCAAAAACGGGGGGTCCGTCTCAAAGGACAAGGCTATAAGTAATCCAATCCAATCCGTCCAACATTAAAAAAACCTTTAGAAATATATTTTCAGAAATGCATTGTTTGTAAAAAAATATATTTAAATGTCAAAAACTTTAAATTATAGTTAAAAGTTGTTAAAAATACATGTACACCTTGTATGTAATCATGTAGACTAGAGCATCCAAGTTATTTCCAAGTATCGTGCAAATGTATTGTTAAATACATTTCCATAAGTACAGTAAATATAAATATATTTTAAAATGTACATTGTATTTACAAATATCCGAAAAAGTGCATTCTTGAGATGGTATTTCATAAGATATTTTTACAATAACATTTCCATTTTACTATACTAATGCAGTACGTTACAAATTAAGAAATATATTTTCAAAATTTAAGACTTAAATGCTTATCTTGTTAGCAATTTATCGTTCACATGCAAACTTGGTAATAACGACAAATAATGATCTGCTTATATCTTTGAAACAGGATTGTATAATTGTACGTGTGATTTAAAAAATATACTGTAAATATTAAATTTTGCAACAATTTTGATTTTGATTTAATTTAATTATATTTAACAAAATATCTGTTTGTGATACGGTTTTCTAAATGTATTGGAATAATCACTAATCAAAACCTATTACTACATACATATTTTATATTCTTTTTTAATTTACATTTATTAATATTGCTGTTGAATAATGCTTTTTAAATGCATTGCTGAATATATTTACCTAAATGGATTTATAGTGTATTGCTGCAAATTAGCTTATAAAATATATTTTCAATCCAATATATTTTACAAAACACAAAGTAACAGGACTTTGCAATATATTTTAAGTATAAAAATTATTTAGCACGTAAAAAATACATTGTAAATATTTTATAAAACACAAAAGAACATAAATTTAATCTATTTTTTTTAAAAAAAATTGTAGTTCATTTTTATCTTAAGATTTTATATTTTATTTTCATAAATAACTTTGCAATATATTTTGAATGTCAAAAATGTATTTTGCACGTAAAAATATATATTTTAAATGTATCACAAGGTAATTTTATTTAGATGTGGGGTCACCCTGGTGTCTTTTTAACTTTTTTTTAAGGAAATATTAACATGAAGTGGGCTTATAACACGTGATCCGGTAAACACGATTTCAATCAGCGCGTTAATTTGATCCTGTCACTTTTGATAAAGTTGCTTTTCATTGTACGTACAACTCTGTAGAATGTCCTCTCCCCTGAGCAACGTCTCAATGAGATTGACTGGCAGCTATATAATAGAAATTTATAAATTTTATTTGAATTTGTATGGACCAGAGATCGAAAAATTTGAAGTCAGTCGGATCACGTTCGCAATATTGTTACCTGCTGGGTTAGGAAAATTAAATTTTAAAATTGTGCTGTACCTTCAATCAACTTTTGTATCATATTACATGTGCTATGATTCTCAAAACGAAACAAGAGTTTTTGGACGTGCAGGAGTATGCTCCAGACCGTGAGAAAATTTCATATTTTTCATAAAAAGGTTAACGTACTTGAATTACGCGTAGTTTCTTGTGATTTAGGGAATATCTTGAATGGTTTTGGGGAGTTTTGGTCGTAGAAATCTTGGGCCTGTCAAAGAAAAATAATAAATTGAAGTTTTTTTTTGTGTTGAATAAGTTTATCAAAATTTAAAATTTGAATACATGTATAATTATATGACGAATTCATATAGTAATGAATATCGATTGATTGGCATCTATTATAAAGCAGGGTTCCATCAGACCTGGAAACTGGAGAAGTCAGGGAGCTTGAAAATGTCTGGAAAATTCAGGCAAATGTCAGGGAAGAATGACTTATTTTGAAAAAGTCAGGGAAATTCAACGTATTAGCCTAATATTGTGACAATCCAAAATTTGCAAATTTTTAAAACTTTTCCCACTTCAAATTTGAAATACATGTATTGTCAACAATTTCAGAGAACAAATTTACAAAAGTTTTCAACAGTTTAGGGGGACATTTTTGCAAAAATTTTCAACTTTTTCGAGGATATAATTACACAATTTTTGACCTATTTCGAAGACATATTTGTAAAATTTGTAACATTTTAGAGATAAACTTGCGAAATTTTTAATCTTTTCCGAGGACATGCTGTATTTACAAGTTTTTTTAACCTATTTCGAACTTAAATTGGCAAAGTTTTGAACGGTTTCCGAGGATAATTTTGCACAATTCTCAACCTTTTCAGAGTACAAATTTGGAAAACATTCTACATTTTCCGAATACAATTTTTTGGAAATTATTCACAATTGCCATTAGTAAATTTTACAAAATATTGAATATTGTCCTGTGTTGATTTTGCAAAATCGCTAATAACATTGGAATATGTCAAGTTAGACATTGTCATTCGTCAGAGAAACTTGTTTTGAAAA
Organism: Ommatoiulus sabulosus; assembly: GCA_034697705.1. Taxonomy (NCBI): domain Eukaryota; kingdom Metazoa; phylum Arthropoda; class Diplopoda; order Julida; family Julidae; genus Ommatoiulus; species Ommatoiulus sabulosus. The sequence continues at coordinate 2,486 of JAQGAO010001391.1, forward strand.
CCTGGCAAAGTCAGTGGAGTTGAATATTAATAGTGTAGTTGCATATCCATCAAGAAATTTTTCATCGCTTGCTTTCCGGCTTTCATCGATTTCATTATTTTTATGCAGGGTGTCCTGAAAATAGTGTAAAGAATTTGCATATTTTATAAGGGGTTGTAGCCAACTACATTTAACACTACCCGCTGTTATTTTTTGTTAATATAAAAACAGCGCGACGATAATAACTGCTTTGTGGGCCTACTTATTAATTTCTCCAAATATGAAATTAGCTTAACCGCTTTTTACGGTTTACTTTCTAACTAATTGTGGGAAAGGCATTGCGAGCATTCAGTTTTGGCGGCCATTTTTTAATTTTTTTCAAAACCTTGAAGTTTTTCGTTGTATAGGGCGATATAAATCCTAGGGTGCATTGGTTTGCATTTGAAACAACTTTTTAGGGCTTTATTTTTTATTTTTTTTTTAACCAAAATTTCTCATAAATCTTATTTTTAAGTGAGTTGAGATTTATTTTTTGAGGTATGACAGAAAAAATCATAGAAATTGTCGATGTAAGTAGGTGTAAAAGTTGGCGTTCCACCCAGTCAATTTTTGGGTGCATTATCTTCTTCATCAGAGCAGAAAATGTTAGGGGCATAACTATACCCTGGTGCGACTGATTATAGGTTACACGCATTATAAAATCATTTTGGCATGTTAAAAGTTTCTGGATTTTCATTTATATTCGAGAAAAAAACGGAAAAGTAAAGACAGGAGGTGCAAAAACATGGCGACAACAGTGGCGTGTATGATGCTCACAACTATTTGATAAAATGAATTGTTAGACATGAGTCATAACATTAATGCTTTTAAATTGCGACCGATTAATTCTTATAAGAGGCTGTCCTCCATAAAAACGAAACGTATTCCGAAAGAGAAAAAAGACGTCTTTTCATAGAAAAAAAATTAATTTTTTTCGGATATTTTTGATCCTAAAAGTATATAGAATGACTTTCAAATAATAACTTAAAAAAGGAGGAGTGTGGTTTAGTTGCACTTGAATAGGTACGACGAGGGTTTAACGTGCGAAAAGTCACCATATATAATATCTTAGCTCCAATATTTTTTATTGATTTTATAAAACAATTGAAACCCGGGATATCTGGTTTTTGCACCGGGATATTTATTAAAAAATGCTTCAAATGTTGCTGATTCACGTGACTTTCCAAATCATAATTTGAGTCTGTAAAAAACGGGGATTTCTGGACGACTTTCTATTCAACAACAATTCGATTCGATTTTCTTAAATACACGCGCAAAATATATTTGAAAAGTGATCCGCTAGCATTCGTGATAATCGGAAATTTTTACAAACATTTAATCGGACATTATTTTGAACATTTACCCGGACAGTTGTTTGAACATTTTTTTGTCCGACATTTTTTTGAACAATTAATCTTACATTTATTTAACACTTTTTCATATTTAACACATTTATCGCAAACATTTTAAAGATTAAATCGGACATTTTTGAGCATTTAATCGGACAATTATTTAACATTAAATCGGACATTATTTTAAACATTTAATAGACAGGTTTTTAAAATTTTAATCAGATAGGTTTTTTAAGATTTAATCGGACATTTTTTTGAAGATTTAATCGGACATCTTCAGGACATTTAATCAGAAATCTAAACATCCATAACGATACCCCCTTAAGTCGGGAAACGACGAAAAAATATTGGAATAAATGTATTCCTAAGTATATTCATTCCTTTCCACAGACAAAACTCAAGAATTGAATAAGACTCAAAAATATATGACCTACAGGAATTTTTCCAATGTGCTCCTAAGGGGATCTCTCTAACATGATTTTTTCTTGGATCTATCCTTTATTGGATCTGTTTCGCTGCAGTATAACGAGAGAAAAAAACTTAAACTATCGTCGGTTGTTTCGCAACTGCGAAACAATACAAAAATTTGGTATTAAAATAACACCGGGTGCGAGTGATGCGTAATAAATCCCGGAGGTGACCTTGCCCAAGGAATATCCCGAATTAGGAAGCGTCTTCCCGAAATTGTTATTCATCATCTATTTATGGTTGTCCCCTTCGCAAGCACATGTTGCGTTTCATTCTGCGCCGAGACAATAATTTCTGTTTTGGCAATATTACAAGTTGCATATCCCGGAGATGCGTTTTGCAGTTTCGCTGCTTTTATTTCGTGGATGGAACGATTTGGAGCTTGAGCAGTTTTGTCTTTGCGGACTTTTACCATTATAGTTTCTATTTATGAGTACTTTTAAATACGTCTCGCCTATAGCGTACAAGGTCTTACGGGCTGTCTGTCGTTTAGGAATTTTCACCTAATTTGGAGTAAAATAGCTTTTCTCAACTTTAATCCATCACTTCCACCTTTATTTGCATGAGGCGACACCGGGATTTAAGAAAAAAATTCCGAAATATCGGTGATACCATAATAAAATAAATAAAAACTTCAACGCTCTTTTAGATTGTTGGCGTCACGGTTCAATTCCATTCTGAAATTTCCTAAAAAAAAAAATACAGGGAAAGCCTATTAATTCGATCACGCATAATTCGGTCAGCCATTTTATCTCATCAAAGCCTCCAGTTCGGATTTTTCATATAGGCTGTTCTTTTATGGAAAAAAAAGTCGCCTAATCCGGTCGCTCATCGTATAATTCGATCGTATAATTGCATCGTATAATTCAGGGCCCATTTGCAAACTTTTAAAAATTTTACAAGAACAAATTTGCAAAATTTTCAACAATTTAAGAAGACAATTTGCAACGTTTTTCTACTGTTTCCGAGGACATATTTGTAACATTTTATAAATTTACCGAGGATACATTTTAAAACTTTTCGACTTTTCCGCAAACATACTAGGCTATAGTATATTTACAAAATATTTAACATATTTCTAGCATAAATTTTGCAAAGTTTTCATTAGTTTCCGAAAACAAATTTGCAAAATTATCCATCTTTTCAGAGCCAAAACTTTCTACAGTAGTATACATTTTCCGTATACAAACTTTGAAAATTTTTTCATGTTAATTTTTTAAAAATTTCAAAATGTTTCTTTTTTAATAATCCATTTTTTTTTATTAAATTGTCATTATAGGAAATTTGCAAAATCTTGAATAACATTGGCATATGTTAATTTTGACATTGTCAGGGATATTTGTTTAAAAACCTGGAAAAGTCAGGGAAGTTGAATATGGAATTTCGGAGGGGGCTCCTAGACCCCTTGGCATGCTGTACATGTACTGTATATGCATGTACATTAACCCATTTTAGGACACTTCGTTTTTCAAAAGTCAAAGTTGGATGTCTGCGAGGTACCCTCTACCATTTTCGAATTTTGTCTTCAAAATGCGCCTTCATGAACCTGGGGTCGCCCCGTGTTATCCTTTCACAACCCATTTCTGCGTGTGGGGTAGAACGCTATAGCCGTAAAAATCCCCGTTATAACGTTTTCATAAAGCTTTCTTTTGTTCTTTTATAGGTTCCTCATCCGCGTCTCAGAGTGAAGACGAAGCCCTCGCAGGAGACGAACACGTTTGCGGCAAGTGCAGGAGAGAGTTCGTGGATCTGGCTTCGTTTTTGGGTCACAAGAAGCACTGTTGCCGAAAGCGCGTAGTGTTCATCGTTGACGATGAGTATGAGGACGACTTGGAGGGCGACAGGAACCTGCCATTCTTGAGCGAGTCTGAAGACTTCTACGCGGAAGACGCCGAGGCCAGCGCCCAGTGCGGTCAAGAGAGCCACGTTCCCAATGCGCCCAGTTCCTGTCCGTCCAACGTGTCGGACGACATCGGCCTAGTACCTTCCATGTCCTCCCTGACCATGCCGTCGAAATGCCAGGAAGACATAGTCAACAATAACGAGATAAGCGACAAGGAAGTCGAAAGCAGCGCCACTCGTGCGGTCCCCATGGTCAAATCGGAAGACGACCAAGGCGGGACGGAAGACAAGACGGAGCTCATGGAAGTCGAGTTAGAGGACTCCAAAGAACCCATTTCCACGGATTCCTCGACCGTTCCGGGCAAGGAGCCCAGCAGTGTCGTGCCCCTACCTCATTTGCCTCTGCTGTCGCCGGCTCTGTACTCCGTGGCGTTTCCCTTCGACTCCAGCCCGGCCTTGTCCTCCAACGTCCTGCTCCAGAGCTTGCCCAACACCAAAGTGGCCGTGTCGCAGATCAGCGCCGCCGCTGCCACCGCCCTCAACGGTGACAAAACCAATATGCAATCCCCTTCCAAGGCCTCGGAACTTGACATGTTGCAGTCCACGCTGTACAGCCTGCAGCAGCAGCAGATGCTCCAGTTTCAGCTGATTCAGCAGTTGCAGCAGCAGCTCATTGCCAACAACGTGAATCCAGTGGAGGTCTCTGCATCCGGCATCATTTCCGCCAGCGTCTTGCCGAAAACGACGCCCATGCCCTCGCACAGCTTGAAGGTGTCCACAGCTACTGTCATCACGTCCAGTGGGACTGTAAACAATGTCGTGAGCAGTATGACCACGTCGCCCGTGGCCACCCTCACCGCATCGGCGCTGCCTTTAAACCCGATGATCGTGGCCACCACCACGCCACCCACCACCAACAGCGCCTCCAGCGCCAGCAGCAGCAGCAGTACCATAGGTAACATTGGTGGCAGCGCCATCCTGAATGTGGGATCCCCTAGTGACTTGAAGGAACCCAACTCCTTGGAACTTCTGCAGCGCAGCGCCCAGCAGGTGCTCAACAATGCTAGTCAGGGTCTGCTGGCCGCTGATCTGCAATTCCGCAACGGACCTTCCAAGAATGGCAAGGGCGGTGTGAGCGGCTACGACTCCAAGACGGGGCACTACAGCCGCAGCGATGACTCCTTCTTCAAGCACCGCTGCCGCTACTGCGGAAAAGTCTTCGGAAGTGACAGTGCCCTACAGATTCACATTCGGTCCCACACGGGGGAACGACCCTTCAAGTGCAACGTCTGCGGCAACAGATTCTCCACCAAAGGCAACCTGAAAGTCCATTTCCAGCGCCACAAGATGAAGTACCCCCACATCAGGATGAACCCTCACCCGGTCCCGGAACACCTCGACAAATACGTCATTCCGCTGCAACCACCGTCGCCCGTCGGTCCCATGATGTCCCAATCGCTTCCTAGCCCAACTCCCCATCATCATCACCATCACCACCACCATCACCGAGCTCACCCCCTCTCAATACCCCCGCACTTGCACTCCCAGTTTTCTCCAATAACTCCACCACCGCCATCCTCGTCCTCTTACTCGGCGTTGCCAGCGACCTCTTTAGCAATGGATGTTTATTCGAAAGGCATGGACGACCATCATCATCATCAACGCCATCATGGGTCTCATCGGTCCGCCTCCCATCACGCGTTTGGTCTGCAAATGAACGAGCACTCTTTGGCCTCTTCAACTTTGAATCATGGGCCGCTACCTACTACCTCAAGAAGAACGAACGATGACACGGGTTCTCCCCCGCCGCCCTTGTTGACCCACGGGATGACGTCTACGCCATTGGCCCTGACCACGAGGCCATCCAAGAGCGACTCCCCATCGAGCGTGATCACAAAGGCCCCTCAGTCACCCGACATTTCAGACGAAGAGGATGACATGCACGATATGGACGACTATGAGCGGGAGGACAATGACAGGAGGAGCGTGGATGGATCGCCCGTGTCTCATATGCAAGATGAGCAATATCCCGACGATGACATGGACGATCTTGACAGCATCAGCGGAGAGAGCTTGGTGAGCCATAACATGAGACATGCGAGGTTCCAACACCACGAGGGCACTTCCCAGCCTTTGCCGCCATCTGCCTCGTTGATCGAAGCGCATTCTTCCTCCAGACATTCTGCTCCTCCCATAGCCACCTTCAGCTCCTTGATCTCTGAGCGGTCCAACAAGAACGAGGACAGGGATGGCGCTGCCGAAGAATCGACTTCTGACGAGGCTGGGGATGACAAGAAATTCTCACGGGATGAGAACCAGAGGAGGCCCGTCGGACCGTCCGGCGGCAATGCCAGAGGAACGAGCGGTGAGCGACCCGGCAGCCCATCACAGAATGCGGCCCAAGACGTGACCATGGATCCGGCCATCTACACTCCGCTTCTTCCCAAGCCGGGCAGCAATGACAACTCTTGGGAGAGCCTGATTGAGATCACGAAAACCTCGGAGACGTCCAAACTGCAGCAGTTGGTGGACAACATTGAGCACAAGCTGAGCGACCCCAACCAGTGCGTCATCTGCAACCGCGTCCTCAGCTGCAAGAGCGCTCTGCAGATGCACTATAGGACTCATACCGGCGAGAGGCCGTTCAAGTGCAAGATTTGCGGACGAGCTTTCACCACCAAGGGCAACTTAAAGACTCACATGGGCGTGCACCGGGCCAAGCCTCCCATGAGGGTCCTGCACCAGTGCCCCGTGTGCCACAAGAAGTTTACCAACGCCCTTGTCCTGCAACAGCACATCCGCATGCACACGGGAGAGCCCACGGACATGACCCCAGAGCAAATTCAAGCGGCGGAGATCAAAGAGTTTTCTCAACCCCACATGGGGCACCCAGGTGGCCCCGGTGTTATCATTCCTACGACGTTACCTCACTTGTTTACTCCCATGTCCATGTCGCTGTCCATGGCGCCTTTGGGATCACCGATGACCTCTGTCATGAAAGGCATACCTCTTCGAGGGTCTGGTCACTCGCCGTCGATCAAGACAGAACCTGGCACCAATGCCATTCCGAAGAGTAGCGGCGCTGCTAGCCCCGCATCTTCGAGCAGCACTGCAGGCAGAAGTACTTGTACTCCGAACCAAACCTCTGGAAACCGCGGGGTTATCCGATGCGGTTCGGCCTTCAGCGAAGGCGACAAGGACATGGAGCTGGACAGACCCAGACGTCCGGACTCTGGCGAATCTCCTGCACCGCCCACGACGCAGCCCTCCAATCTGATCGCCAGTTTCTCGACCTCTTTGGCTGCCCTGGAGAACCACGTCAAGAACATCAGCACGCCGCCGCCCTCCTTAGCTCAATTCGGGCATTTGATGGCCGTGGCATCTGGAGCGCTTCCGCCGCAGCACAGAGGCATCCCGGAGGAACATCACCATCACCACCACCCCCATCACCAACATTCCTCCTTGGTGGCCGCTCACCAACACCACCACCACCACTCCAGCCGACATAGGAGACACTCCGAGCATGGACACAACGGCACCAAGCGTTCGCCGGAAACGAGACCTCCGCAGTCGCCCCGCTACCACGACGACGACAACACCTCGGAGAGGACGAGTCCGTCGGTGAAGAGGGAGGCTGACAGCCCCCGGGTTCCAACCAATGAATGCTCGATGCCCGGCTCTCCCAGGTCGCCTAGTCCAACGCCTAGTGCTTCCAGCTTGACCAATTCCGAGGCATCCATATCCGCTTCGGCTTTGGACCTGACGCCGAGGTCCAGCATGATGTCCCAATCTCTTAGCGCCTTGGGCTCCATGGCGTTTGACCCCACCAATCCCTCTGCCCTGGGGCTGGTCCCATCTCTGGGATCCCTTCCCATCTCCATGGTTGGTCGGTCCAACACCACCTGCAACATCTGCCTGAAGACGTTCGCCTGCAACTCCGCTCTTGAAATCCACTACCGAAGCCACACCAAAGAGCGACCGTTCAAGTGCGACGTGTGCGACAGAGCCTTCTCCACAAAGGGCAACATGAAGCAACACATGCTTACTCACAAGATTAGGGACTTGCCCGCCCAATTCTTTGAGAAGGGCTCAGAATCCATGGACACCACACCGTCATCGCGGACCTCGCCGCTTCCTCCGCCTCCTCCACCCCAGCAAGGCTCACAGATCTCGCCGTCGCCAGCTGCAATGGCCCCGCACATGCAGACATCCCATCACCACCAGTCCGTGTCCCTGCCCCAGAGCTCTATAGGAGGCCGTGGAGATGGAAGTACCAGCAACAGAATCTTGGGAATGATGGCCATTGCTGGTGAAAGCCCATCCAAGCGGCCTGTCAGCGATACGATTGGTGGAGACCACCTCTCGCCCAATCCCAAAAGATCTCAGTCACTGTCCAAACACTTGTGCCACGTTTGCAACAAGAACTTTTCCAGCGCATCTGCATTGCAAATCCACATGCGCACCCACACGGGGGACAAGCCCTTCAAGTGCAATGTTTGCGAACGAGCCTTCACCACCAAAGGAAACTTAAAGGTAAGTTTTGGGACCTTTAGGTTTCCCGTTAATTAAATAGTAATATCCTATCTTGTTTGACGTCCCCGCCCAACCCGATGGTCGACCCCCCGTCCCAACAGCAAAAATAAAAAAAAGTCCGCCCGTTCCTCCTAAAAACAGCCCCGTGCAAGCGCGCATGCGTAGAAAGCGTTGTTCGCACATGCGAAGTTTAGAGTGAGAAACGCAATCTGACATCAAGTTGAAGGATTATCAACAAAAAATCTAAAAGATAATGCGATCAACATTAGGGATACTCAGATAGAAGCTTTACGAATCGTATTATATCATGTGGAAAATCTACACTCTTTGGTTTAATTTAAATTAATGAATACATTGTACATTAGTTTTACACGAGTGCTTTCACAATTTGTCGAACTTCTGTCTGAGTATACTCTTATTACCACGTTCCTCGCTCATACATGTTTGTACAGTCGAGTCGCGGTTATAAAGACATGTAGGGATCCCAAAAAAGTTCTTAAAAATAGAAGGTTCCTAAATTGGAATGGTATTAAAAACGAAAAATGCACTCCCCTATATATAATATTATGTCTGAGTTTCCAAAAATATCACTAACAACAACCATTTTCCGACCCATTTGGGAAAATTCTCCCGTTATACAACGTTATATTTAGGACGTTAAACAAGGAATCAATTTCTAATGATAAAAACCTAATTGTCTTTTTTAAAAAAAAAGCACCCCCTCCCCAACATTGTCTAAATGTTTCATTAATATGATAAACTTCAGAAATTAGTCATGCAAATTTCAATGTCTGAGATAATTTATGCAATTAAAGATGTCATTGGAATTTGCAAAATTTGTTTAGAAACACTGAAATTTGTTCAATCAATAGGTGAAATACAAGTGTGGAAACTTATTCCTCAAATGGAAAAAGCTGAATATTATCATATCATTGCTTTTTGTGGCTTCTAGGTTCACATGGGAACTCACATGTGGAATAATGGCGCTTCGAGGCGTGGCCGCAGAATGTCCATCGACCTGCCTCCACTTCCGTTGACCCCCAAGGACGGTGACTATCATCTCTCCAGGCGGCCTGAGCACCTCTACTTTCCCTACTTGGCTTCGCCGTTCTTGAACGGTATGACCAAGATGAACGAGATTTCGGTTATTCAAAGTGCGGTAATGAATAACGGGGGTTTGGTGTCTTCTCCCTCGGTGAGTTTGGCCATGGCTGCAGCAGCAGCCTCTGTCTCCGCAATGTCTTCGATGAGCGGAGTGTCCTCCTCGACGACCACGACGACAGACAGTGCGGCGACCGCCCTGCGCCACTCCACCGAACTGGACCTTAGCTGCAAGAAATCGCCTCTCCCGGCAGAGGGCGCCCGATCCTCCCCATCCCCCAACTCGTGCTCCCCCACGAACAAGTCCAGCGCCCCCACGGCCATTCGCCTGACGTGCGGGAACAGTGGTAAGTTGCCGGCAACCCCCATGTCCTCACGAAGTCCCTCGCCGGCAATGAGTCCTCCGGGCCGGGAAGACGCGCCCTTGGGCTCCTCCATCAACGGACCTTGGTTGTGGAAAATGGCATGCAACATGTGCAACAAGATTTGCACGTCCCCCATCGAGCTGGAGAATCACCTGAAGGCGCATTACAAAGTGGACAAGGATCATTTGGGAGACATTCCCAAAACGGAAGGACTCCCCGTTTAGCACCACCCTTCCTCTTCCTAAACTCTTGTAATCGTGTCCGTTTCTAGCTCCCAAAGATGGTGTCAGGTGCTGTGTTTTTAATCCAAAGACATTTTTATGCAAGAAGTTGAATCTTTGAGGTGCGGCGCTGGATGGGCAGCGTCTTTGCCAATGAACTCAACGGCTCTTCAACGGCTCTTGCACATTCACAAGAAGTTCCTCTTAAGCATTGTGCATGTTCAACGGAATCGGCACTGGACTCGTTTTATCAATTCTATGTACAAAAATTTTCCTCGATGCATAATTTTAAGACGTTTGTTGGGAGATTGCGAGGATGCGGTGGCATGGAGGCGGCTTCTCAAATATGAATATATATAGTACATAAACGTATATAGGTCCACAATGCACTTTCAAATTTCTTGAAATGTTGTCCACCGATTTTGATTTTTGCTGATTCTCCCCACTTCCAGGCAGGAATTAAATCGAGGTTTCTTGATTTCCATAGATCTTGGGTTGAGGGAATCTTACCTTTGACGTGCATTTTCAAAGTGGACACTGGCAGGTTTTTCATGGTGGAAGTTTTGAACAAGTTTTAATCGTTTCGATATATCGCTGCATGGATGCCGACCTAATCCCCAATTTTTTCACCTTTTTATGTGGTTCCTATTACAACCCTAGTCGCACCAAACGAGCAAAAGAAATGCAAATTTGAAAGCCGGAAGTACGCGCAAAGTATTTCTTAAGATGCAAAATGAAATCCGTGAATGGTTTGAAGTTTCCAATGCGTGCTATAGTAAACTTTGAAACACAATTTTTTTGAAAAAGTTACCAACAGCTGGGTCACACACACTGTGGGTGAACTGTTCAATCTTTGCCAGATAGCGCCGCCTATCGGGACATTGGCATATGCAGTAATGTTCGTTCGTACGAAAAAGTTGAATTTATGTAAGAAATTCAGAAAACTAATCTTTTCACGTGTGTTTCGAAACTTTACAACGTGGGTATAGGCTTTAGTTCCCCTTTTGCGTAATTTTGAGGGATTGTTTTGCTTTTCTCCCCAAATACTCTTGAATTGCTAACTTGGCTGTCATGGCCGCATTTTGTGTGCTCTAATTTTTTGCACGAAATCAAAGAAATGCAATTTGTAGACAGCGTTGAACGTCAAAACTTACTTTTTATCCAAATGGAGATGACTGGACTGCACGATTATAAAGGCTGAATTTTTTATATTTCCACCCATTTTTAAAACATCTTTTTTCAGAACTGATTCTACTTCCCCCCTCCCTCATTCTTGCATTATTTTGTGATATTTTACATTTATTTTATTGTGTAAGGGTTGTTGTTCATATTTTCTCCCCCCGAATACAAGTTTGAATTTGATGGCTAATTTGTGGCGGCTGATTTCCATGTTTGTTTACAGATGCATTACTCGAGTTTGATTAATTTTTATTTACGTTGAAATATTTTAACGTATAATAAGGTTCCCCAGGCCTGGAAAAGTCAGGGAACTTGAAAATGTCTGAAAATTTTAGGGAAGATTGACTTATTTTAAAAAAGTAAGGGAAATTTAACTTTTTCGTTATTCAAAATTAATGCTTCTACGTGGCCCATCAGGCTTCTCAGGGCTCATTTGCAAAATGTTCAACTTTTTTCGATGACATATTTACTAAATTTGACACCTATTCCGATGATAAATTTGCAAAATTTAAACAAAATTCAGTAGAAATTTGCAAAATTAAAACAGTTACTGAGGACAAATTTACAAAAATTTCAACAGTTTCCAAAGACAAACTTGCAAAATTTCCCCGTTTTTCCGAGCTTAAATCTGCGAAATTTCCAACCTTTTCCAGCATAACTGTGCAAAATTTTCAACTGGTTTCTGGTACAGATTTTTCACCAGTTACAACCTTTCCCGAGAAAAAATTTGCAAAACTCAGCATTTTCCGACGAAAACATTTCACGCTAATTTTGCCCAATTTTCAAAATTGTCCTATGTTAATTTTGAAAATTTGTCAAAACTGACATTTCGTAAACAAAAATGGAAACAAAAACGACGATAAGTTTTTAATGGCGGCGCATTTGCTTAAAATATATATATTTTTCTGATCTGACATAATTTCCGGTGTGGCTCCTCAGACTCGTTCGTATTATATAATGCCTAGATTGTAAAAATGGCTTTGCTCGCTGTTTTTGAACCTCGGCGTTATAAACGATCTCAAACTTTTTTTCAAGCACTTTCATTGACCCTTTGTAACCGAGGAAATTCACGTGTATTTTTCATTTACTCTCGATAATTTCTTCTGTTTTAATCCTTTGTGATTATGAATATGGCAAAAGGTACTTCCCAAATGTAAGTGTGACTTCAAAAAATGTGGTAGATTTTTAGAAATATACGGCTTTGATCATTTAAATATCTAATATTTAATTGACAATTAATTAATACGTGTTTAGATTTGCTGGAATTCTGGTCTTAAATCTTTAAATTTGCTGGAAGCGGGACTTTAAATCTTGTGCGCGAATTAATAACTTTACGTACGTTGTAAACATACAGTTTGACAGAAATTGTGTAATCTCGTTAAGAAGAATTCGCCTTGTACGAATTTATGATAGTACGAACTCATTTCCAATCCCTGGCCTAGGGTATGGACGAATAATGATAATCTCTTCAACTTCGATGTTCATGTTCAAAGTTCAATGTAACTTTAGACCTATATATTGTTGAAATTCAATTCAATTCTTTACCCTGCAGTCAGTACATTGTACCATTTGGCAGTGGGGATCATTATACAAATTAAGTCAGACTAAGCAGTCTGGTCATGATGGACCCCAACATCACAATTTAGTTAATTTTCTCGTAATTACCGCGACTTTAAGACGAGGATTGGATGGGAAGACGGTCATGGCCGATTTAACATAGGAACTATATATCTCAGCATTCACCTGGAGGAATTGTGGGAAACCATGAAAAACCACAATCGAGGATAGCCGACCCGGAAATCGAACTTGGGTCTACCGAATGCAAGACGAGAATGCTAACCTCTAAGCCACCTTGCTCGGTCATGTGCTGAATTCTGATAATAGGAACCACGGCTTAAACGAACTGATTTTTAAGTCCCTTGAGATTTGTCTTAACGAGTTTCGACTGTACACGTATAATTAATGCCAGATTTTTCATCTGAAAGTCTTTGTTTTTTCAAAATATCTGGTTGGAGATTTGAAATAATACTTTTTGAAAGAAAAATTTGAAACAACTGAAAAAGTGATGCATTCATATTTCTAGATGCTTGGCCTCCTAAGCCAATATTAAATTGAGAACTCGCTATATTTAGTAAGGTATTTCGGTGCGAAATTTGTTCATGTTGGCTCTGAAATTTGTTTTATTTTTCCAAGTAGCCAAGTAGACGAAGCGTGTACATGCTCCCAAAATGTCGTTCGGCATTGTTTTAACAACTTAGCCCACTAACAGACTCGACTACCTTTAGCTGCTCAACTTCACTACTTTTACATGTATACTTATTGTGCCATTGCCAAAAAAAGAATATTAACCATGGCTAAAATTAGTTTCAGGGATTTTGAAACTTTCATATCCACCGCTTGCGACAATCCAACCACACCGCTGAGCCCTGGTGGCGGAATTTTCTTAATGAAATTAGGGATTCTTTGTAGATTTCAATTGATCCTCCCCTCCTGTTCTCAAAATTTGAAAAATTTAGCAAATATCTTCTTTGAAAAATGTCGCAGCTTTTTGGAATTCGCAAATTTTTACACAAATTGCAAATTTTTGAAAAAGAAAATTTAAAGCAAAAAATTTCAGTTTTGAATTAAAAAATTCGCAAATTTTTTAGAAAAAAAAAACGCAAAATTTTGAAACAAAGATTGCAAATTTCGGAATAAAATTCTCAATTTTTTTGCTAAAACAAAATCCTACATTTTTAAATAAAATTCTCAATTTTTTGGAAAACCCTTAAGAATTTGAGAATTGAGAATTATATTTAAAAAAAATTGTGATTTTTATCACAAAACTTTGCAGGTTTTTTTTCTTCTAAATAATCTGGGATTGCTTAGACATCTGCGAATTTTGTTCGAAAATGTGCAAGTGTATATCTGAAAAATTGTAGTATTTTATTTAAAAAATGGTGATCTTTTTATTTTAAATTTGCGACTTAAAGTAATTTTTTAAAAAAAAACATTTGCACATGTCTGAACAAAATTAGCAGATGAGTGACAATGAAAGTATATTTGCAAAAATTTGGCAAATTTTCATCAATAATACAAAAATGTCTGACATTTTGGCGCCCCCCTACTCTCGGCGCCCGGGTGCAGGTCCCCATTTCACCAGTTTAGCTATTTCGTATTCTCATATCGAAATCCTGGATGAAAAACATTGAAATCAAGTCGAGAGAAATGAAATTTGGTTGATGTTTCCTCGGTATTTCCCTTTGCTACTTTTCTCCCAACTCTGGACGAATTCTTGTTTTTTTACACTTTTTTGTGCATTTTATGATTTTCAACCCATTCTTCGCTGTGTTTCTGTAATTTATTTCCGTTAATGAGGAAAGGGCAAACATATTGGGCGTTACTTGTGACTGTGATAAGAACTTTCCTCATTAATGCGACATTATTTTGAAAGAATTTTAGAATTTTCAAAGGAAAATTCGATTATTTTCTGTCAAAAAAAGAACGAGATATCCGCGTACTTATACCTCAGCATTTTAAGTTTTTTTCTCAAATCCATTCCATTGCATTCTGGTCTGGGCAGTCGTTGTTCATTTCTTATTAAAGCAGCTATGAAAAATGATAAATTTTGCGCCATTCTCCTATCTATATATACATATAAAGTCTTATAATTTTCAAATGAAAAGTTTTTTCTCTCTGAAGCGTGCAAGTTTGTGTGTATATGCGTGCATTTTTTGCTTGTATGGGTGTGCAATTTTTTGTTTTGTATAAATATATATATATACATGTATCAAATTCACAGAAATTTCCAAACTTTTCCATATCTTAAACCTTTATAAAAAAATGTTTCTTCCCACCGAACCAAATGAAATTCCTTTTAATCCTCATATTAACACTCATTATCCAGGAGGAGAGAGTAGCACACAATTTCGTATATTTTATCGCTTTTTTTTAACTGGGGGAAAATTTGGTCAGTATGATGTTGTTGTTGTTTAGGAAGTGAAAACGATGATGTTTCTTGTTAACAATTTCATTTTTAAATTGAGCGTTTAATTCTATCATTTTAAAAATATTTTGGACTGGTTCGAGCAGTTTTCAGCATTGGAATTTGGGCGACTTTCTTCCATTTGTAAAACTCATTCTGTACTTCCCTACACATTCCTGTTAAAATTCTAAAATTACTCATTGCAGTAGATATATGTACGTAGCAGGTTGAGTTGATTATCTCGGGAGTTTTCTGAGAAATTCAGGTGGCGAAAAAACTATGCCTAAAAAGTAATCTATAAAAGGGGATATCGGGATGTTTAATGCATCACTCGTGCGTTGGTAAAATTTAATGTACAAAATGCCTAGGGTTCCCCAGACCTGAAAAACTCAGGGAAAATGACTTATTAAAAAGTCAAGGAAATTCAACTTATTAATGTTTTCATGATCCAAAATTAATGCTTCTACGTGGTTAGCTCAGGGCCAATTTTGAAAGCTTTTTGAAATTTTCCCAGTACAAATTTGCAAAATTGTCAAATTTCAGAGGACAAATTTGCAAAATTTTCCACGTTTTCCGAAGACAAGCTTGCAAAGTTTTCCACGTGTTACGAGCACAAATTTGCAAAATTTTGTAACTGTTTACGAGGAGAAATTTGTACAATTTTCATTATTTTTTCATGCTAATTTTCTAAAATTCTCATTATTAAGTTTTGCAAAATAATGAATATTGTCCTGTGTAGATTTTCTAAAATCATGGATAATCTTGGCATATGTCAATTTTGACATTGTCATTGGTCAAGGAAATTTTTCAAAAAACTTGGAAAAGTCAGGGACGTTGAATATGAAATTTTTGGTGGAACCTTGCTAGATTTTCAGTGCTGTATCCTAGTCGCTGACAAATTTCTAGTTTGTACATACTTCTTATCTGGGAGCAAATTGGCATTTACATTGTAAATATTTGATGCCCGGTTACATAATGTTCAGTTAAATAATCATTGAGGTTTAAAAATTGGTTCCAATGAATGATGGGCAGTTATTATTGAGAAGGCTCGATTTAATTTTCAATAAAATTTAACAGAGCATGGCGTTACTGGTCATGCACGAGTGATTTAGATCAGGTTGAATTAGATAACCTACGATGTCCTCGCTTGACAAACTTTTCAACCATAGTTTTCCAGATATCAGATATTTACGCCACCTTTTAGTCTTCGATCTGTACAATTACACTCATCCTCTCCCGTTTATTAACCAGGGTTCCCCAGACATAGAAAACCTGGAAAAGTCAGGGAAGAATCATAAGAATGACCTATTTTGAAAAAAAAAATCAGGGAAATTCAAAGTATTAATGTTGTCACAAATCAAAATTAATGCTTCTACGTGGTTAGCTCAGGACCCATTTGCAAAATTTTGAACAATTTCAGTGGACACATTTTTTTGCTCCATCCATCCCCCCAAAAACTTAATTTTTGTCAACTTTCCCTCCGCCTTTCCCTCACATCTTTTCATTGTATTCTTAACTTAAATCTTAAGACGAACAATTTTTTTTTCTCCTTTGCAGGATGCCAAGAAACCCACGTTTCTGGTACTTTCTTAGATTAACTTTTCTGGTACTTAAAAGTGGATTCGGAAACCCAATCTTTTCCCCGCATACTTCATTTCATCGTTTTGTTTTCTATTTTATTTTTCAGCCGATTGCATTTATCTTTTTAAACACATCAGCAAAAAAGCAGCACCCTTAAAATATCATCAGTTGACGGTGTTGGAGAACGTTATTTTTGTAATATTATAAACGTCAAGATGGTATGTTATGCCACTGTTTTTTATGCCTTTGTTAGTTTGTTTCTAAAAAAACTGAATAATGGGCCTACTTTAGCCAAGAACGACAACGAGAGTATGGGAAGAGTGATATTCTCCAAACTTGCAAAACGGCAAAATGATAATTAATTGTCCTCGTTAATTATTTCATATATTTTTGCGCTGTTCTTAGTGTGAGCCGTTCACTTAGCACCACGGTGGGTTTCATTGTCACTATTATAGCACTTCGCCAAATGTGGGATTTGAGGCTCAGCTTTCTAATTTTTGTAAAGTTCACGACTGAAGTTCAAACGAAATAAAGAAAAATTCACGGTTTTTGTCAGAAATGGTGAATTTAACCAAGACTTAATTTTGCGATGTTGTTACTACATATATATATATCGAATAAAATGTGTAACATTTTTTACAAATGAGTGGACAAATAAAACCTGAAGTTATTATTACTCGTGCAATGTTGGCTGGAATGGAGAATCAAAAATAGCAAAATTGGTCTTCTGAGTATAAGAAATTACGTTTTTTTCTATTTTATAGCAACAAATTCTGACGTAAACTTTACGTACAGTATTTCGTGCTGTGTATGGAGCTATAACATTTAAATCTAACATTTGCATAACTAATCTATTTTCTTCCATATTAAAAATGTACATAAGATTGAATTTTGAAGTATTAGTCTATTATGGCGCATTCCGATGGTCAAACTGGTGTGCACCGGTGTAATCTACAAGGTGAGGCATAAGTCTGTTAAATCGGCACTATTGTAGGCAGCAGGCGCAACAAGACTTTACAGACTTATCCTTCACCTTGTAGCATACACCGGTGCACACCAGATTGACCATCCGAATGCGCCATTAGACAATGGCTTGTTAAGCAGTATATTGCAGTTCCCCCCAGACCTGGAAAACCTGGGATACCCATGGAACTTGAAAATGTCTGGAAACGTCAGGTAGGAATGACTTATTTTGAAAAACTCAGGGAAATTCACCGTACATGTATTAATGTTGCCACAATCCAAAATTAATATTTCCACGTGGTTAGCTCCGGGTGCATTTGCAAACTTTTTGAAATTGTCCTAGTAAAAATGTGCAACTGTGCAAAATTTTCACCAATTTCCGAGGTCAAATTTGCAAAATTTTCCACTTTTAGTAATATACACTGTAAATTTGCAAGGTTTCCGAAATTTTCCGCTGTTTTCGAGCATTGATTTGTGAAATTTCAATCTTTTTAGATTACAAATTTGTGAAAGTTTGCAACCTCTTCGATTGCCGCACGTGTCACGTGATAAACTTTGATTCGTATACAGTCATCGGATGAAATCCAAATTTTAATAATCAATTATCGATAGCAATACAGTATAAGTTATCACCGGTTAAGTTACATGGAAGATTAGCTTGTTGAAGAAATCAAACAGATTCTTGTTTTTGGCGATATTCAAAAACGCTGCCTCTTTCAAATTGTCGACTGGATTGACCTTCGTTCCAATGATTAGCATGTTCGCCCTCAGCTGACTCGCCTATTGGACCATAGCCTCCACCGCCAGGTGTCAAAAGTTGAAAGCGGTCCTGTAAATTACAAGCAAGAATTTGGAATGAAGAGTCAGTTGAAATTTGCCAGTTGAAGCGGTTGCATGGTTGCTGGCTTCGGGTGAGAGCACGTTGGCATTTATTCATGTGATTTGTTTATTTATTTTGAACCAGTGTCGCGTAGTGGTATTGCAGACTCATACCACTAGGCGATACTGGTTTTTAAGTTAATGAAATAAGTGTCAGCGTGCTCTTACCATTCATTCGGCCATAATTAACATGCAAAGACAAAAAGAAAAGTGCGTAGGCCTACCCCGGGTTCAACTGGGACCGAATTTTTGCCGCCCAGATTAATTCGTCTTCCATCTTGAAGGATCAACAAGTTGGAGCCGCGCAAGGCGTTTTCGCCGCCTGTAAAATCAACGTCAAGAATGCAGGTAGATACAGTTTTACAGTGATTTCATTTCAGAATAAACTTTAAAAATGGCACCTTTGAGCCCATAGGGTGGGAAGACCCTCCTTTCCGTTAACACGGAAAGGACGAGATGACGACGGAACAAGTACTCCCTTATGACACCATCCCCACCGCCGTAACGACCTTTGCCCCCTGACCCCTGGCGCAGTTGAAAGCTTTCCAAAATGACGGGGTATCTATAGTAATTGATCGATAAAGTATGATGTACATGTAAGCATTGGCGATCATTCACTGACGTGAGAATTCCCAGGAAAAGATACCCACGTAGCAAGATGATCAACAAATGACGTCATTTACGGCGGAAAAATTACGTCCACATTTTGACGTCATTAATTTTTAGATCAAAACTGACGCAATAATTTGGTGTCATCTTTAACACCAAAATATTACGTCCATTTTTTTTGTCCATTTTTTTGGACAAAAGACGTTATTTATTGGATATACATGTAAAGAATTCATTTTTTGATCATAAAGACGTCATTTTTTGTTCAATATGACGTCATTTTTTATAAGCTTGCTACTTGGGTACGCATTTTGTTTTATTTTATATTTTGAATTCGGTGAATTAATTTCATTGACGTTTCTAAATGTACACGATATAAGAACAAATGATTGGCTGAATTCTGATCTTAGTATGGTTTATAGCTATGATCAAGAATTATTAAATTAAAACGTAATTATTACATTTTCGTTAGCATAAATATGTTAGTACTGGATATATGACATAAGCAAGGAGTTTGTATACTAGTCTGGATCAAATTGAAGGGGTAGAGTTCTAGAACAATCTTGTAAAAATGCACTGGATAACATTTATGCCCCAGTAAAGAAACATAATTTCAATAACTGAACTTTTGGCATTTCAACATAGGCATCTGATGTCAAAGTATTGAATGGGAAATTACCAGGATTTCATTTACCTGCGTTCTAATATTTCCGGATCGGTGATTCGTGTATTGGTCATGTGGGTATGGATGCCACTGCGTCCGTTCCAAGCGGGGCCCTGTTAATTACAATCTCATTAATTGATAAAAGACCTCTGTGGGAGACCATCAAAGCACAAATTTGAAAATGTTCCACTTACCGCCCCGGCACCACCTGCAACAGTTTCGTAATAGCCAGTCTCTTCGTCCCCAAAAGTTATATTATTCATGCAACCCTTAAATGGAAGAGTATTACAACATGCAAACTTGCAATTCAGTCATGATAATGTCATTAGAAATTACCTGGGAAGCAGCACAGGCCGAAAACGCTTTTAGGATAACATCGACGATGCGTTGGGATGTTAAAACATTACCCCCAACCACGGCAGCATTCTCCGATGGACTTAAAATGGTTCCTTTCGGTATGTGGATCTTGATGGGCTTCAGACATCCCTATGTTCGTTTGCAGAAAATTAGTAATGCAACACCCCACATCAGTATTGTAAAACATTGAGAAACTTTCAAAATTGACCAATGAAAATGTTAAAATTTGTAGAAATGACAAATAATAATGTTAAAATAATAATGTTTAAATATTGCCAACGATGATTTTGAAAAGATTGCATAATTAACAGAGGAAAACATTGAGAATTTTGCCAAATTAAAAGAGGAACATGTCGAAAATGTTGTAAATTTTGAAAAAATGACAAATAAAAATGTTAACATTTTGCAAAATTGACGAAGGAAAATTTGATTTACCAATGCTGATTTTGAAATATTTTAAAATTAAGAGGAAAATATTGAGAATTTGAGGGAAATATCGAAAAAATTGCAAAATTTACCTAAAATAAACCTTTATAAAACAGTAACGCGATATCAGTATTACAAAACAACATTTAAATTTACATAATATGGAAGTTTGAAAAACTTTCAAAATTGACCATTATGCAAAATGTTAATATTTGTCAATTTTTTCAAAATTCCAAAGAAATATTTAATTTACCAATGATGGTTTTGAAATTATTGCAAAGTTAAGAGAGGAAATGTCTAACATGTTGTAAAATTTACCTAAAAACAACCTTTATAAAAATATTAACGTGATGTTAATATTACGAAACAAAATTTAAAATTACATGTAGAACTATATGTACATGTATTTCTTTTTGACGCCCCCCTTACCCTCGTCGACCGGGGCTTTGCTTCCATATTCTTATGGAAAAATACACTGAGGTTTGAATAGTTAATCTGTTCTACACAAATTCAAATATCCATTTTCACCTGATTGAGGGGAATATCGTGGCCAATCATGCTGCGTAGGCAGTAAATGACAGCAGACACTGTCACGGCAAAGGGGGCATTGCAGTTTCCGTAAACTTCGTGTCCGGTCCCAGTAAAATCGAACAATGCTTCACCCTAGACAGAAACCAGGATAAAAGCAGATTAACTTTACCTAGTAAAATTCATGCAAATTGCTCAAATTAATCAGATTTGTGATGAATGGTTCATTGTGCAGTTAATAAAGCATTTCAATGAGAGTAGATAACATTTCCCCTTCCAAGTTTCAATGTCTTGAGTAAATTTAAGACATGGCAGTATTAACACGTACAGAGAGAAATTTCTGACGTAAATATTTCTCCCGTCTTTCCTTATTCACTATAAAAGAGCACAACGTACCAATGCTGATTATATCAAATCTTATGAGAGATATTCACCATTTGGGGTGAAATGGTAACTTTAAGTTTAATACAAGTGCCATCGTCCATGAAATCTTCCGCATCGAGTTGGGCGTCTGTTGCACTTCGCTGCTTCGTTTTGGCAGCCACTGCCATGAGCATTTCCCGGACAGCCACTTCAGCATTGTCTTGAACATGCATCATGTAGGCTTGGACCACGTGAAGACTGTAGTAATCGATGAGCTCGCACACTAAATGGATACCCTGCATACAATTAAGAACTGGAACTTAATGACTACATTTCACAAACCTCTGAAAATGTCCAATGACCAATGACCTCTGGGCTTCAGGTATGTTTGCACCCACGCATAACACCACTACATTGCAGGAAAGCTCTAGGATAAGGTTTGTGTTAGGAATCGAGCTTCCCTGCAATGTAGCGGTGTTATGCATGGGTGCAAACATACAAGAAGCCCAGAAGTATTGTTTTGTGGCGACCGATAATTAAATGTTGCGAATGGAGCCACTAAACTAATTTTTCGACGCCATACAACTTTCTAATTGACTTTTTTTCGTAGCTATTATCGTTTAAGACATAGGACCTAAAGGCCCTTGAAATGGACCTTGGGGCCAAATGTTTTGGGCACCATTGTATTCCGCACTCTATGGTTAGGCTACTGTATGTTCCTCATATCCGATTTTTCATACAGGGTGGCAAATTTGTCCTAAAAGTCCTAAAAGTCCTAAAAAAGTGCTAAAAAAAATAAAAAGTCCTAAATATCC
>JAQGAO010001392.1:0-24707 GCA_034697705.1 Ommatoiulus sabulosus
TTTCAAAATTCTCTAGGTTTTCCACATTTTCCGAGGGCAAAATTGCAAAATTTCCCACTTTTTCCGAGCACACATTTGTAACATTTTCCGAATAAAAAATTTTCCCATTTTTTTTTAATTTTTAAAAAAATTTCTATGTTAATTTTCGAAATTGTCGTTAGAGAATTTAAAAAATATTTTTCAGTGTCAATCTTGGAAAATGTCAATTTTTCACGTTGTCATAGGTCAGGAAATTTTTTTTCAAACCTGGCAAAGTCAGGGAAGTTGAAAATGAAATTTCTGGGGGAACCCTGTTAACAAGATCCTCATGTTCTGTTTCATGTTCTGTTCATCATTTTCGGTAACAAATGTTGTACGAATTCAATTAGTAATGCGATTTATTGTTTTACAGATCCACAAATTTAATAACTATCTTTTCGTTATGTAATATTTTACACTCCGGACGAAAAAGTTGGTTGAATTTCCCTTTCTTCTGTGTTTCCACTTGCTCCTCCTTACAGTCGATCTCGGAGAAATGAAAAATCGTCAGGGCAAAGAAATTTGTGGCAGGTATCCGGTTTTTCAGGTATGCGGATGTTTCTAAGCTGATGAGCTTGTTTTAGCTCAGTTTAGGCTCATAGGGTTCCCCCAGTCCTGGAAAACCTGGTAAAAATCAGAGAACTTGAAAATGACCTGGAAAAGTCAGGAAAGATTGGTTTATTTTAAAAAAGTCTGAGAAATTCAATGCAGTCATGGGCCGGCGATCAAAAATTAATATTTCTACAACAGGGTTCCCCCAGACCTGGAAAACTAAGAAAAGTCAGGGAACTTGAAAATGACCTGGAAAAGTCAGGGAGGAATGGTTTAGTTAAAAAAAGTCAGGGAAATTCAACGCAGTCATGGCGATCGAAAATTAATACTTTTACAAGGTTAGCTCAGGGCTCATTTTCCAAGTAGAAATTTGCACAATTTTCCACATTTTCGGAGTATAGATTTGCAATTTTTTCGACGTTTTCCGAGTACAAATTAGCACAATTGTCCACGTTTTCCGTGTACAGATTTTCAAAGTTCTCTAGGTTTTCCGAGTACAAATTGGCAAAATTCCTTACTTTTTGTGAGACGGCCTTCAGCCAAGGCCTCTCACATTCCCGCCTGCCGCATGCAGATTAGCTTTTTGACCTTTGGGTCGCCGCGTTCGCTTGCTTGCCACATTGCTGCGACCAGGTCGTGACCTCTAAGGTCACCAACATTCTTTTGGCGTTGTGAAACATTCTAGAAGATTCTGGATGCCAGGATCAAGGGCGCCACCTGGGAAAAGAGAAAATTGGCAACTAGGCAGACAGGTGAAGAAGCTGGTCATGAAAGGACATGCTGCTGGTGACCACACCAAACCACAACAAAGAACTTAGATACTGCCTGAGCTAAGGCAAGGAGCCAGCCCAGGCTACTACACCTGGGAAGCTGTTATTTGTGGACCCTACAGTAGAAGCCTGCCTTTGAGCTTCTACTTCATTTTGGGAAGTTTTGCAGCCATCCGACCAGAGAGACTTGGAGCCTGCTAGGCTCATATCTTCCAGTCCAGCAGAGGCCTGTTGGACTTGCCTGATACCACCTGTGCTTCAGACGGAGAGCAGGCAGAGGCCTGCTAGCTCTCACACCGCATCCAAGGAGAAGAGTCATCTGGGCCGTGTCACCAGGACTCAGTCGTGAGTGTTGGGAACATTCTGCCTTGGAGGACCCAGAGAACTGCTGGACCGCCTCGGACTTTGTGTAGTCCATATCCAGCATCCAGTGGGAGGTCCCATGCCACCGAGAACGGAGGCAAGTGCGAGTTGCCTGATTTCTGCGAGGGGTTTTGTCCTCTTACCTGCCGAACGAATCGGCCACCGAACTTTGACTGAAACCATAGGTCCGGACGGGGTACCCGGTCCATGTCGGAAGAACGCCGCGCCACCGCAGTTCCCGCTTTCGTACCAGTTTACCAGCGCACCTGTAAGCGCGACGTCCCCTTCCGTGGAATAAAGTGTGTTACCCCAAAGCTTGCCTGATCCCTGTCTCACATTTACCACAAACTAGTGGACATTTGTCACGATTTGTGGACAAATTTTCCCAAAACTGCAAAAATTCAGCTGTTCAACTTATCAATGATTCAGTAACTAATAACGATTTTTAATGGGATTCACCTTGAGGAAAGTTACTGACGGGAAATATATTGCTTTTGTTTCGTCTGCTAACGATGTACGGATAAATTTTCATTCAAAGCTGTATACCAAATTATAAAATGAACTAACAAATCAGGTCTTACCTATTATACTATCTGCAGTGTAACTATAGTCTTGTTCCTAACAGGTATAATACTAAGCAATCAATTCATTTATAAGACTAAAGACTTTATCAAGCGATCCTTGCTTTCATAACTTCATAGATAACTGACTGGTATATATCAAGATAGCTATAACTCTGCGATCGTTTATCGTAAAAACATCGATAAAGAAAACGATTTTTTTCTTTAATGGATGAAAATCCTGCAATAGCGAAGTTGCAAAATCCTATAAAACTTGTAAAATGACACTGTGACCGAGGAAACCCTACTCAATCAGCTGTCTATACTGTTTATAACGACCGAACATTTGTAAAATTGTTGCTCACATAAATTTAGCAGTTAGATTTTTTTTTTTATAAAAAAAATGATCATTCAACAACTGCAGGCGTGTTGGGAAATTAACACAACACTTGTACATGTGCAATATTAAAGCTGCTATACGGTTCCTTTAATTTATTTTCACTCTAACGTTAACGATCGATTGAAAAATCTATACGATGCAAAACAGGTGCGTGAAATATGCATCGGGTTGGGAACTCCAAAAGTGCACCTAATTTTTGAGAAAAAAATCGAGATATTATTTACGTCCTATTCGGCGCAATTTTGTTTTTTCAAAAGTACAACGTACGTGACTAATAAAAGTTATATATCCTTTAATTGAGAAGGGTTTATGCATGCAATGTTCAGCTTTCATTCGATTAGTTTCCCGAGCAATGCACTGTGTAAAAATGCCTGATTAAATCTACAAGTCTCCAAAAAAAAATTCAATGTACTGCATGTTTTCCGCTTATTCGCTTATTTGCATGCATTTCCCTTTTTTGCCTGTTTTTCCCCTTTGACTACCACTTTTTGCAGACCCAGTGTCCCAAGTAGCTCCTCATTAAGAGGAAGCATGGGAACTTAACATCGCCACAAACGCAATTTCAGTGGTGTTTATTGTGTTGTGGCAATTGTGCAATATATCTTTAGATGATCCCCGAAAATAATAAGCCACCTTTCCAATTATTTACTCCCATGTTCGTGAAATCATGCAGATCCTGTTATATTTTTATGTGAGAAAATAGGGCAGATGATATTTGTGCTCTGGCCCATGTTAAAACATTAGTTGTTTTTATTTTTCACCTGTTGAGTGCCTTATATTGTTGCCCATTCAAACAAGACAACACAATCGTATGGCGATGCATTGCGTGGTTGATACATTGTGAGAATATTATTCTTGACGCCGTAATATTAGCAATTCAATTAAGCAATTAGATTTGTTTTATTTATTTCATTACTCGCAATGTCGGTGAGAAATCCTGTCTCATTACATATTTTACGTTGGATGGGTATCTCAAAATTATTTCGTAGCTTTCATCTTCATGTAGTATTGAAAAGGAAAAAACAAACAATAAGTATAAATACGTCAACTCATTTTTGGGCACGAAAAGACCTGTCCTAACATAGATTTTGCGTTTTAAAATGGAAATTTTTAGTAAACCTATGTACACTGTATATGGCCTAATACTGTATATCTTTAGCTCACGGGGAATGATCTGACTATGGCAAGGTGTTTGCTGCGGATGTGATAATTATTGTTGATTCTGTGCATTGTTAGGAAAAGGGCTGCATTGTCATTGACCCATGTAAACCGAGCAGGTGGCTTCAGGTTATTATTTATCAAGCACTTCCAATCAAAATTTCAAAGCATTCATGTCCAAGGACTAATTAAGGGTTGACTTATTAAAACTATGCTGTTTTTTTCTTAGCCAATTAACAAATTTGTTGGCAGTGTTCAGGAATGAGTCTGAAGAAATATTTTTTTTTGCAAATAATTTCTGAACTGCAATGTTTGGCGATTTTATTATACCTGCATAAGAAATTCCACGACGGGTAGGCAATTGTCACGCTGAATAAAGCAATTAAAAATAAGTTTTACGATCATTGTAGAAATATGAACATTTAAATTTAAATGTGCAGCTAATGTATACTGCTGTATGCTTGCATGATTAATGCAGAAATATATATATATATGTATATACATGTATAATTGACCATTCGAATTTTTAAATTGGATTAAATCTTTGTGATGTTATGCTTTATGACCTGGTGTGAGTTTTGTGACTAATGAGATAAATAAAACTAAAAAACATTTTATTTTTCGGAAACTATATATATAAAGATATTAATGCTCTGTCTAATAATTTATTTGGTAAAGGTTGCCTTGCTATCAAATCGGCTTGAATTCGTCCTAAACAGATGCGTGGTTACAACATTTCTAAACGTATAGTCTATCTGCAGTTAATGTACATGTATGTACTTTTCTAAAGTCGTATATTACATGTACAGTGCATGTATGACAGCCATGCAGTTGACGCGTTTTATAACTGAATTCGTTTAACATATCGAAAATATCAGCAATATTTTCAATTTAAATTCACTATACAAAAGTGGAACGAGACTACTCTAAATCCCTTCGTTTTATTTATTAATATTATATTTTTTTAAATAAACAATAGTCAATCAATGAAAGCATCAATCTTAATTACATGTATTTGAAAGTAACTGGCCAAGCACGTGGTTTGTTCATTTGATTTATGAATGCCCCTTCATTGTATATGATGCAACTTTCTTGGAGATAAAACCAGCGAAAAGGTGGGTCTAGGTTAAGAACCCGATTCAGGGTCGCCCAGCTAGTAAAAAGTGCCTATTCCTTGGGGAATTGACTTACGAAATGGCAACGAACTTGATAAGCCTGGAGCCAGGTTTTTAAATCACTACAAGCGGTTTTTTCCCCGTGTTAAATAAACTATATTTTTCGTTTTTATTAAAAATGGGCAGGTGTTGCAGATCGACGTAAAACTGGCACGCGACAGCTGATAACTCCGCACACTTATTTGATCTCTGCGGATGACGTTGTATATGAGCCCTCATATGAGGGGTGCAGACCCCCTTAAGAAAAAGTTGTAGTCCTATAGCTATTTCGATAACGTGGCAGACTTTTGCCATGTACATATTAGTGTCTCACCTGCCTTTTAAGTGTCCCCAAAACAGACGTCGCCGACCTGATCGCGGGCTATATTCTATTCCCAAATTTCCTATAGAAAGCGAATGTTAATGGACTAAAATTAGAAGGGGAAAAGATAGTTGACCTCCAGGGAAACTTTAATACAAGATGCAGGATGGCACCTTTTTTTGCCCCGCGACAGTTCTAAATAAGTATACATGTATCGATGGATTCTCCTTGTGGTTTGTGTTGGTTGCATGTGGTGCCACGAGTTCGTCATATATTCTGTAAGATAATTTCTCCAAATTTTAATTAAAATCTTGATAAATCTTCACGTTGAGTGGTTGTTATCTAAGCCAAAACGTTATTATCATTCATGAATTATAGGCGTATAGATATTTCCGTCGCCCCATAAGATAACATTTTTTAAAATGTTTCATTGAAAACAGCATCTGCCATCAAAAGTTTAATTGTCGTGCAGTTTTAGGTTTATTACGAAAAAACACTGGCATTTTGTAATGATTATTATAGACATTATTCAAAATACAAAATTATTCATAATACAAAAAACACATCGAATCAGAAACAAAAATATTAACTGACACGAGCTATGCCGAGTGTCCGTGAAGTTTAACAACCATGGGTGATAATACTGATAAATGTAACCCTGCAGGCCTGCAAGTGGTCTGCCATTAGCACATGGTCGATGCAAAGAAGTAATGACCACTTGAGCTGACACTATTTTGGTGGCGACTAGCTGCAAACGACTCAGGCTACATTCTACACATCCTGTTAAAAGAACATCGTATGGACCAAGCAGCTGAATCTAATTTAAGGTTTTCCAACTGCATTTTTGCACTATTATCTTATCCTGTCAAAATTCCGGAGGCCTGGGTTCAATTCCTGCGTCTAATTTTCCGCACTTTCCATAGAACATCCAAAATATGGCCGCATTTTTTAATTTATCAAACTCTTGACTTTGACTTCTACAATGAAAATACACTTTACGAATAGGAACCAAATACTTATGTATTTGTTAACATTCTTCTCAATCTTATTTTTACGATTTGTGTTGCCAACGTAATTATATGGCATTTTTTTTTTGCAACAAATTGAAGAAATGAAAAATTTCATTAAAATTTATCGATGATGGTGATAGTGATGCAAATTTCTGGTAAACTGGAGTTTTATTCCACTGTTGAATGATCATGCATTAGAACCGTCTTGACCGCCATCCCTAAAAACAGATTAAAAAAAATGGCATTTTCATTGTACAGCATCTACTTTTGTAGTGCAACTAATTGTCTCTCAGGTCTATTCGGCCGGTTAATACCAGTGTTAATCTACACCAATTAAACATTTAAAAAATAATAAATGGTTTCTTTGCTTCTATTAACTGACTTATAATTTAATTTTGTTATTGATCTAGTTAAGGTTTTGACATAATCCGATAGCTGACTGCACTGGCTGTCAACATTGTTTTTATTCGGTGCCAAAATGGATGCTAATAAAATCTTGTGCAAAAGGAGGGTAAAGGCCGGTTCACATCGAACAGATCCGTACCGTAATTACTCACATGAGTGGCCGGAAGTTTATAACGTGACGTCACGCCGAACGCAAAAATACGCAAATGTCGTATAAACGTCACTTAAGCCCGCGTACTATCATGTGCGCATGCGCGGCTACGCACGTGACGTAATTACGGTACAGATCAGTTCGATGTGAACAGGCCTTACATCATTGGTTTCTATACTGCGAAAACCTTGAATGATTTTTTCAAAAACTAATTAGCGTTTTGATTGTAAACACGGGACTTTACGACTATATGAAAGTGCAATCTGCGAAGCTTCTATAAGTATACACCTATTTATTCCTGATTGTGACAACCAGTGTTCACATATAGTGTTCTCTCTAAAGTCCATTTGCATATTTGGAAATCATGTGTATAGAAATAAAAAAAAACCAATAGATTAATTAATAACATATAGGTTTTCCAGAAGAAGCAAGTTAAATTAGCAATGATTGCATACATGTAGTTCGTAATATTAAACTTTGTTAATGTTGGATGTCGCTATTTCGGATCTATGTTGCTATATATTATAATGGGAGGACATGGCACGTGCCTATACTGCATCCCCTCCAAGAACGCGCCTGTGTGTCGATCCCAGTCGTCCTAAATCCATATATTGCTTAAAGTATTGTTAGCAATGACAAAAGTTTATTTCAGTTAATTTTTTTTAACGTCCTGGACCGTATTCTTTAACAGTCCAGCTGAGTATAGGTTTTTCATACATTTAATGTTTTTTTATTTAGGGGAAAAAGCGACGGGTGACGTAATTGTGGCACGTGCCCTTACTTCCACACCTATAGCCTCTTGTCAGTCCTGTTGAATCAAAAATTACCTATGGTGTGTTCTCCACCGTACGTTTAACAAATGAATACCCAGACAGCTGCATTTTTTCTACAGTTTTGATTTAGCCTAATAAAATTCAGGTGAGCTTGACCCTGCGAAGCCGTTTCCTATAGATAACACAAAGAACAAATTGCACCAATCAGATTTCGGGGAAGGAGGAGCCATGGTCCGGCGTAAAAAAGGCCCTATAAAACCACGACGCTGCACCCAGGCCATTTTTCATTTTGGTTGAGCAGTCGTGAACGCCGGGCTTGTCTACTGTTCCTCTTTTCAATTTTGATCCCGATGTTCGGCCATTTTTAAAGTGTTCGCGTGCTAAATTTCAGCGATCGGACAATTAATTGATTCTAAAAGATCAACTTTTCGTCAACTTTAGTAACTTTCGCACGTGTTCGACCATGGAACTCTGGTGTTGTGAAACTCAGCCTGAATTTGCTGTTACGTCTCATTTGGATCGAACTGTGCTCGATGACGACCGAGTCATTGCCAACTTGCTGGACCTTGAACCTCGTTTCGTTATTAAGGAATCATACTTTGAGACATTCCAGAATGAAATCAAACCCGAAATGAGGAGGATTCTAATCACGTGGATGTCAGAGGTTAGTAGAGTTTTTAAATTCGACCTGTTTTCAAACAAGCCGTGTTTTTGTTTACAAAACGTGCTTTGAGATATTGAAAGGACGTTACGTAACTTCCGTTCTAAATTTTAGCGAAAAAAAAAAAAAATTAAAAGCGACATTTGAGTTGCCAAAGATCAGATTCTCGAAAGAATTAACTGTCTGCTTGTCACGTTGGTCAACGTGACAGACACGTTAACACAGTGTCAGAAATTGGAAATTTCATTTAGACACGAATCGTGATATTATAAAAAAAAAAATTATCTTTTATTGTTCAGTTGTCAATGGATTAAATTAGCATGCAACCAAGTTTTTTTTTTTTTTTTTTTTTTTTTTTTTGCCTTTAAAAATTTTACTTTTAAACATTTTGTTTAAGAATTTATGACATAGAAGTGATTCGATCTGCGTTTCGGTATTTTATTCAGAAAGTGTTGTTGAAATTGCATCTTAAAACGTAATAAAACTTATTATGTAGTAATTAAGCTATCTCTCAATTTTAATTTAAAAACTGTAATTTTTAATTAATTATTGCACTGGGGTATGCTCTACTAAATTATTCCGTTTGGTTTTTAAGTGCAATACATTTCACGAGTTTCAATATCATGTCCGAGTAATAAGTATCAAGTACATGTATTGTAAGTTATACTCGAGGGAAGCAGTGATGACCGGAAGTTCGCTATCAAGCTGGAAAGCCCACCTACTGTAAATGTTGATCGTAGTTGTTTACCTAAGTACGGTTGTGGGTCGTGTAAATCTTGATTTCAGAAGTCTACCACATGACTGCTGCATCAGAGTATTTCAATGTAGTTCAATTATAATTTAAGTTATTAGTGTGTGGAGAAAAATTCCAACTGCACCAGAACAAGCCTGTACACGTACCAAATGGGAAGATGCCCGTCCCCTACCTTTCTGGTCAAGTCTGTTTGAATTACTTTCGTCTGTCATCTCCAACTTATTGAAATGGAATTTGATCTAGATAAATCGAACGAATTCTCCTCTGAACACAAGGCCTCTGAATTCTAACTTTCATTGTTAGTGTCACCGAGCTAATCATTAAATAAACATAGGTGGTCTATCAAGATGAGTTCGAAGTGATATTTTTCTCCAGTATTTCTCCTTCACGAAGGCAATTAGCCCAGCCCCATTCAACTATTTCTCAGAAAAATTGAGGGTAGACAGTTTGCACGCTTTTGCTAAATAAACCAAGGAAGCCAGTACAATGCTGACCTTTCAAATAACCACCATATGATGACTTCCCTTTCTAGCCATATATGGAAGGGCGAGTAAAATCGCACATTGAACAAGCTGTAAACGTGGTATTCGATATCTTTGAAAATGGTTGCTCTAGCTGCATGCCTCCATGAAGTTTCTACGAGGTGGTCAGAGTTAGCTTCATTACAGCGCTGCATGTTTATGTATGAGATGTCCATGCCCCCATAGGGCGACCTCAGTGCGTTTGAGACTGGTCTTAGATTCAAATACGGTTTGACATATAGTGATAAGGAGTTAAAATTGGATAACTCAACATTACTATAAGCTATTCTAATGCGTCTCCAGGTCTCTTAGTAAGGGTCGGGAACTTGGGATATTATAATTCTTGAAACGCTAAAACTGCAATTCATGAGCGACTTTAAAGTTCAGAGGCTTGTAATAAAGTTGATGGAATCAAGAAGTGGTGGAGACTTTAATGTTTAGAACTAATTTATTAGGTCCAACGACAGCCAGGCTGATATTTGAACGCAATGTTCTATCAAAAGTCTGCATCTTTGACAGAATTTTTAGTTAATCGCAATATCTTAGCTTCGAAGTCCATAGTCATTTAGTCTACATCAGAGTAAGTTTAAAAAAAAAATGAAATTTACGGTTTTTGGTAGTCAAACGATTTCAGATAATCTGGTCATAAAATAGCATATGCAGTAAATAGGCTCAAAATTACATTTGATAAAATTTTAGAAATAACATTAGACCTACTTATCCCCATGTTTATATAGATAGTATTATACAAGTATAATTGAAGCGTGTTAAATTTGCAATAGCTTAATTTGTAGCCTGCATACGTTTTTTTAAAAAATCTTGGGCACAATTAAACGTTTTGAAATGAATTAAAAGTTTTATCTTTTTCAGGTTTGTGAAGATACGTGCTGTGAAGACGTTGTACTGCCTTTAGCCACGAACATCTTGGACCGATTTCTAAGTTGTGTTCGGATAAGAAAGTCCCAACTTCAGTTGTTAGGCAGCGTTTGCCTTCTCATTTCATCCAAATTAAGGCAGTGTAGAGCACTCACGGGCGAGCTCTTGTGCATTTACACTGACAACTCCATTACCATAAACGAATTAATTGTAAGTAACTAAATTTCTTTCTTAAAGTTAGGGTTTTTCCATCCGTAAGTAGCTTGTCGAAGTCACCTGAACAAAATTCCAGGCGATTATTATAGTCTTAGGGTTTGTGCGTGACTGAAATTCTGAAATGTCAATGATAGGGGCTATTTTGTCTTTTCCCCTGACGATATTAGCTAAAACCAGGACGCTTCAATTAAGACGGTTGCAAAACATCATTGTTCTAAATTTAATTCGCAAAAGTCTTCGTGGTTTAGCTTATTTTGTAATTCTTTCCTGGAGGGAATCCTGGACGTCTTGTCCTAGTTCCTAGAAATTTTTCCTGAGTAAATGTTTCCATCCAGTTTATAATTGCTTGGAAAGGAGGCCACAAATTTAAACTTG
The DNA here is from genome assembly GCA_034697705.1 of Ommatoiulus sabulosus. Lineage (NCBI taxonomy): Eukaryota > Metazoa > Arthropoda > Diplopoda > Julida > Julidae > Ommatoiulus > Ommatoiulus sabulosus. Next base: position 11,040 of record JAQGAO010001392.1, read on the forward strand.
TTTAAAAGTCATATGCACAAATCCAGAGATATCCATAACTGTAAACTGGATTTATTCAAACGCCTTGCTATATTAAGTGTTGCTTCGTGGTTTAATAAAAATGCATTTATCGCGCCAAGAAATTACTAATCAAGTGTAATTGGACAAGAAAATGAACACTTATAGTGGTCTGTGTTGTACATGTTGTTCTAAAATATTCCTGGATATCACCAGTTTTGGTATCGTGCTCTGTGATTATATAGCTAATGCTGTAATGCCTCGGTGCACCGGTATCTGAGTGGCGAAATTTATGACTCCACGGAGAGGCCACAAGTTGCCTTTTGTATATATTTTCTACGACAATCCAAGAAAACCGAAAATAAGTGTCAGTTTGCCCTATTTTTATACCCTAGCTACTGCTGTATTCATTAATTTAGCATGCATTTTCCCTGAAGTGACATACGCTAAGGGGTGTTGCGGGATCTTTTAACTTTTTCCTGGGTGAAATATAAAAGGTTTTAGTGGCAGTTAATTTCTGTAAAATCGAGCAGTTGATGGTAGAAGTGCAGATCTACCATTGTCACCTTTGTGCACCGTTTTATGTGAAACCTTTTTTTGAGTTGGACAATCTCCGCGAATCGGAATTTCTGTTCACGACTTTGTTCATATTTATGAATGAAGTTTGTCGGCAACCAGCAATCGAGCTTGAATGCTTTTTACCCCCTGCCTCCGGTAAACTCTTCACAGTTGGTATATACCTGCACAAGTAGTTAGTTGGCCCGAGGTTAAGCTAACCCATCTTTTAAGGTGGTCTTTTCAATCTTTTTTACCTGTTGTGTACCTCCTGCATGGCACCTGTTATTGCATTCTCAGGGCCCAAGAAGGTGAACTAAGGTGAACATTCTTCACAGTTATATGGTCATCGGAGGTGCACCTTCTTTAAGAAAACTGACTTAAGAAAGCCTTCGACATTCCTTAGAAATGGTTTGTTTCCTTTCTCCAGGCAATTTTGTTTCCTTCTTTTTGCTTCGTACCGCTGCTGTTGCTACCTGCCTTGATGCCCCTACACGCATGGACATTAAAAAGCATGAATGGCTTTCTGGCTGGAATTTTATAATTCATATCCGCAATTATTATCATCGGCGTGTAGTACGTGGCATAATTGATACACTTGCAAAATCAAGAGTTACTTAAGTCACGAATGCGTGCTTACATGCAACAGGTTGCGACTGCATGGTTGTAATTGATAAGGATCATGAACTAGTTCATGATTGTAAGGTTCTGGTGGCATGGTTGCATTTATAATTTTGCTTGCTTTTGTTTCGTGTTATATCAATAAGAAACATTCTGCAAATTCTGATGCGTTCATTTTTCGGTAGGCTTGGTTTGTTGACAGCATTTCCAACAGAATCGAATGATATTTTTATGGACTTCTTCCAATGACAGTCAATTATTCGCAGAATTGGTCAGCGAGTTGGTTAGTGATTCTACAACCTAAAACTGGACAAACTCCACCAGAGTGCCCATGCATACCAATTTACAAAAAATTCCGTGAATTTTCTGAATATCAAAATTTGTTACAAAGTTCGGTTATCCACTACATGTACATCCAAGTCATTAAGGTTAATTCTCACCTAGAGACTACATACAGTAAGCCTGTTAATGCTTCAAGGTTTTGGGTACAGTAAAATGTAAAAGAAAAGACTGCCACAAAAATTCTTCGTGGGAAGTACACTAGTTTTTCTCTCCCCTCATTTCTTGTGGGTGCTATTCCCTCGGAGGCACGCTGCCCTCCCTGGTCGTTTTTTTCCCTTCTCCCAAACATCGGACCCTCTAGGAATGCGTGCTATGCTAGGTTCTTATTATGCGCCCAGATACTGTCAGATGGTTGGCTGATTGACCAATAGACCTTTTGCCGTGGGAACTGACTTCAATGACAGCGTGAACCATTGATAAAAGACTGCAGGCATACCATTCAGACTCCCTTTGGCCTATAATTATGGTAGGACCCATAAGCAATGTTAGGTCCATTCATAAAAATAACACAGCGGCGGAATTTTGCCCAAAATATATGCAGGAATGTGCCATGGAGAGCATTTCTCACGACATTTTCATTTCATTATAGCAGTCTGCTGTCATTTCGCAGACATCAAATGCGTCCAACTGTCAAGTTACGCATGTTTAATGCTTGTAATTTACATATAATGGAATTTTTTTTCAATCGAATACGGTACAATAAACTCTCCAAAATAAATGTTGGGAAATTGTGCAGATATTTAATATTGGGTTATGGCAGACATCTCCGCAATTATTTTTACTTCAAAAATTTGCTATAGCAATGTTTTACTGTTAGTAATTTCTTTTTTGTGCAATGTACTGTATATCAATTGTAATAATATTCTTCTTGTTTGCTTTCCTTTAGGATTGGGAACTTTTGGTACTGAGTAAACTTCAATGGGATACCTCTGCAGTGACAGCAAATGATTTTATTAACCCTTTGATTGCAAGGATACCGCAAGTTAAAGATATGGATAAAATACGACAACATGCTCATATATTTATTTCGCTGTGTTCCACAGGTAAAAAACAATCTATACTTATTATTTTAAATCATTTATAAAAGCGACGTACAATGAAAAGTACATTGATAAGAAAATCATTTTTCACATGCTATGAAATGATGCTTTTAAAATCGCTAAGATCAACGAGTACATGGCTCCTACTTGGGTATTAAACAGCCTGAACAGGGTTTATTGAAATCCTAAATACACTTTTATGACTTTAGAATACAGAAGAATTTAGCGAAGTTTATAAAAAAAAGCAAATTCAGAAGCCATACCCTGCTGTGTAATGCCCACAGAACTCAATCATGGTGGTATGGCATTATCAGAATTTTCACTACTACAAAAATGTAGGATCAGCATTTATTTTTGCAGCCTTTATGAAAAACTACTCTCCTCTTATCGTAATTCTTATATGACAATTGGTGCGGAAAATCAGTTTTTTAGGAAAAAAAATAATTTCTCACTGAATTCAATTCACTCAATTTTCGTCCATGATATCCCAATTACACACATCAGTTAATATTTACATTAGAGTGCTGGAATAATTTCAGTTTTCATGATATTCTCGATTGACGATTATTGCTTTTTAAATGCATTCTTGAAGTAGGCTATTGACTGTTGATACAGGGGGTGTAATAGCTGAGTAATATGGTGGTCATAACACAAAGGTTGAAGTAGACCAAAAAAGGTTTCACCCTTGGCTGGTTCTTTTTCGGCCCAAACGAAAATTATCTCAGTTTAGTGATTCTTACTTTTGTTCGCTTGGAATTCATTGAAAAATTTCTTATGTATAAGGGCTTCACTAAGGAACAAAAAACCACCCATGGGTTGGGGCTGATGAACAGTTAAAAATGGCCGCCTGGAGTGATGACATAATAGATTTTTTTGGTTTTCACTCGGGATCGTCTCCAAAGAGCCTTATTAAGCTCGTGCAGACAACTTGATTATAACGTAGAAGTTACTTGGTCGTCTGCTCTCTGGCCTAAAGCCATACCAACTTCTAGCTCATTGACATTGACAATGCCATCTTTTGTAAAATTCTTTGCCGCCCCCGCAAGAGGGCTTGGGGCATTAGGTAATGCTCAGATGCAAAGCATTTTTGTGAACTGTTCATAACAGAAAAATAAATAACATTAATTCTGTATACTACATGTACTACAGGAGTGTTATTGAGAACATGTTAAAACATTGTTGCAAAACCGTAACAGCCCTGCAAGTGGTTTTGATTGAGATGATCATGGTGAATCGTGTTGGCGTTTTTTTTTAATTATGAAAAATTTTCTGGATTTTCCACAGGAGTCTCGTTGGTCTGTTTGCAATTGCAAACTATTTGGAATTGGTCTTATAAAGTTGAATTAGAAATTCTCTTAAAATATAAAAACTTGAAATCGAACTGGAACATCAGTTTCGATATTGACGTATATATACACGTCCATTGAAAAACTTAGACCGTATTTCTAAATGATATTGGCCTAGACAGCTACAGCGATAAAAAAGATTGTACACAAGTTTTTATCAAACTCCACGTGCAGACTTGATTTGGTTGTTGACGACTCTGGAATTGAAAGAGGGACAGATGCCGAATCCGGGCACTAGCGGATTGTATGATCATGGAGGGGTACCCCCAAACAGCAGCAGATTACAAAGTTCCCATAAGAGCCATTATGCGCAGAACCTTTGCTCAATACTGCGCCGCAGTTGGCACGAGTCATATTTAAATATTCACCCCTGGAGCCAATCCCTCAGCCACCATTGTTAACGGGACCTTCCTCCACTATAGGGCGCCATGGGTGGACATAGTCGTATTGGCCGTGAATGCAAATTAATAAATGGATTGCTACAGTGCAGTGGGGGTGAATAAACTGGAATAGTTTTAGACTACTTTTTTGCGGTACATTTACTAAGAAGGGGTTGTAAATTATGCGCAGAAGTTTATTCTCGACGTGGAGACATTTATCGACTTTTACAAAAAACTTAATATTTTTTGTGAGTTATAACAAGTCACCTTTCCTTGACTTGACTTGGGCAGTACCAGTCATGGTTGTTTATCAGGTAAATGAGCATCTCGAACAAATGATTAACATTTGGAAGAATTCCATTAGGGATCACCCATAAAGGTCGTCCTTATTTTTCAAGGTTTTTAGCCTTCCCTTATGTCCCGTACAATTTTGAAAACAGCTTGTTGATTACAAAAGCAATTTTTAATATGTTCTTTATAAATTTTTACATTGAAAATATTACCATTATTGAACCATTGCAAGAAAATGAAACCAATGCAATCAATTTATCATCTAAAACTGATGACAGTTTAAGCACAAGTTGACATCGGCCGGACGTCGTCCACTTTCCTTGAACTCCTGTGTCCCATTTTCACATACCTCTCCCTCCCTTTTTCAAACGTTTTTTATGGATGGCCCCTTATTCAAAATATAAACAAAACCTTGTATTGAGGTAGTCACGGTTCATCGTTTCGAGCTGGCCATTACGAAAGGACGAAAGGGTTATATCGAATTCGTTAAATTTTTTAAAAGAAAACCAGTAATGCGGATCTAATCAACTTAGATGCTACTTAAAATTCTCAATTATTATGATCTTTCTTTTTCTATAGTAAATAATGAAATTCTTTTAATTTTGAAGCACTTCGAGCTCTTGTTCCAGAATTATTGCAGGTGTTATTAGATTTTATCTCAGACATGGCTATAACTTCTTGGGATTGGCTGCCACCACTTTTTATTTAATGTTAATTGTTATGCATGGTAAATTCTGTTGTCTCGCTGCGCCCTCCATGGTTAAAAAGGAGAAAAAAGTCCCGTGTGTGTGTAACCCCACCGTATAGTGGGGGAGATAGAATACCACGCCAACCAACAGTGCAGTTGGGACCGTAAAAGTGGGGGTGGTTAAATGGAGAAATCCTATGCAAAACATTTGTCCGTGTCCCCCCTACACTCCTTCTTATTCAGGCTTCCATCTTTTGAATTTGTGCAAGAATTGAAAATTTCTACACATAAGAACGTAATAATGCAGCAGCACGCTTGCAGAGAAAGAAAGTTGCCATATTTACTCTAGGAAAAAAAACCGGTTGAAATGTTTATAATGGATGCCTGATGGGTAAAAACGTTAGTTGGTAACAGATTCGCGTAGTGTTCATCTGTCATTTAATTACTTTATAAAGCGATATCCAATCTCCGGAGTTCCAGTTTCGCCCAGACAAATAATTGTTGCTATCCATTTGAGGTCGAATTTGGACAATATTTTTTTTCGGATCCCCCATTTTTATTTGGGTTAATTAGAGAGAACTCTACCACCAACTTGCTTTAAATTGAAATTCATTATTATACCTTTATTAACCTCAAACTTTGATATCGGTGATTTAGCTATACCGATGGTAACGAATGGAACGAATAACTTTCAAAGAATCAACATTATTAAATATCAACTAAGTAAAATGTTTAGAAACAATTGCATCATAAAAGCATTATGGCATGTCAAAATGTGTATAGTTGGTTACAGGGATGGGACCGTGCAAGGGTAGGTGGGGGAGGGGTGATTGTCCGCACGTGCGATGAGCCTCTCCTATGCTTCAACCAGCATAAGGGTCTCTAAAAATCCCTACCCAAGCATCCCCTCCCTCCCTTTTATTGTACTCTAGCTAACAATGGCATCATATCACCCATATGGCGTGTGCTCAACTGTGCTTAATCTAAAAGTCCTATGCATATGTAAAACCATTTGCCATTTGAGACAAATTTTTATACCATCTGCAGCTATTTTATTTACCCTTGCTATCAAAGCGTGCAGCTTCCTGCACCCTGCTCGTAATTCTCCTCTCTAGTGTAGTGTGGATCAAAGTACACACCCTCGCAACGACCAGTAAGAAGGGGTTATCGCCCTATCTCGCCATGTTTGCCCACCTTAAAATTACATCTTGAACATTCTGGCAGATTTCATATTGGGATAATATTTTTTTTAAAGTCTTAAATGTTTGTAGGCAAGAATATGGACTGCTCTGTTTGCTCGTAACTCCAAACCGTAAATATCGGATATCGCAGTTTTGAAACCAATCACCGCCTTCCTTTTGCGCACGTGACTTCACGACGATGTAAGTGCGAGTAGCTCTATTAATTGAACGTCCTGAGGTGGTGTCTCAAATTGCATATTTTAACTTCTGAACAAAAACTTAATAATGCGCGTATTTTTTGGTTGTTGCTACTGTTTTTACAGTTTTTTTCGATTATTAAAAAATCTAATTTAATTCTAAGGCTGGAAATTTGGACATGCGCAATGAATTTTAGGATGATTTGGTTTGTTTCTGACTTTTGCTTGCTCGCAGATGTTAGGAATACCTTATACTCACGATGTAATTTTTGCGTTTAATAAGTTGACACCCGTGTAATTATGGCGCTCGCAGTTTAAAACTCTCAAATTAACTGAAATGTCTGCCGTGAAAACTTTAGTGTTCGGAGGGATGTTGAATCCTCTTCCACTGATGCTAAAACATTGCATAAGTTGTATCTAGCACCCCAGCCACCTGGTGGCATATGCGCGTCAAATGGTTTCGCGAAATGCTTCGGTAGCTCCTAACTGGCGATGCGTGGAAATTATATTTGGTTTTAGTAGATCTATGAAATGGGAATAATAAGGGGGAGGCCCACATGGAGCTGGCGCGTGCTTTGTGGAGAAATGCGCACGTGGGGCTATGCGTATACGTGTACCTTTGATGGTGGGGTAAAAGAATGGGATTTATTGACCCGGTGGTGTCTGATAGCCCAGCTGTCGCATTCGAGAACACGATGGACCTCGCGTGCCCACCACTTATTGGGACCCCCTCAATTCTGGCACGTGCTGCATGCCGGACAATGCCGGGTCTGGCCAGACGTAAATTAGCAACACAATTACACCCTACGTAGACTGCATATAGGAAAGTATACGGGACGGAGGTACTGTATATGGCAGCACCTTTTGGAGAGAATATGCAAAAGTTTCCATTGAATACGTCATGGAAATCTTGTGCCTCCGATGGAACGCGTTTTTTCAAGAACATGGCTTTTGGAGTTAGTTTTTTGCGATGTCATCCAAAACGTATATAGGCTCCCCTCTATAAGTTATGGGCTTTATGCAGAGTTACGTCAGAGCCGCATCACGTGACAATTTGATCGAATCGTCGAGTAAAAGTACATGCCGCAAAGTAATTTTTGCCAATGGAATGAATTAAAGATCACGTGATACCGGCATACTGACGTCATAACCAATATAATCGAGGAACATTTTGGCGAAATTGTATCATTCAGTTTTCCGAAGTTTCCAGACAAGCTCTTGATCGCGACAGATCATGACATGCAAATATACTAAACTTGATCGCCATTTTTAAAGTTGAGCAGTAGCCACGATGTTCATGTAGTTGAAATAACTTTTGCACCGTTGTTTATTTAAATACCACTGCTACATTAAATGTTTGGCCGCAGGACCTCGTACGTGAAGGTTATTGCGCTATTTCGTAATCTATTATCAACATTTGATATTTTGGCTTTCATCTTTTCCGGTTCGGGATATCCCTTCCCGGCTAGGAAGTCAAACGGAGGTACGGTAGTAGCGTTTAGGTCAAAGTTGAACGCCGACAAGGATCAGCTGCCCGACATAGTCAATGTGAGTGCGTCGGATTGTCCACCCTCGGACTCGTGCTTCGTGTGCCCAGCTGGACCAATATGCTCTCGTGCCTATAGATAGGAGGTCGTCCATGATGTTGTTGACACCCACCCTTCCTCCCTCTTTCCCGTCCATTGTGGGGGCACGTGCCAATAGACGGTCCAGCTGTATGCAAATGAGATGATATTGTGTCAATGCCGCTGATAAACGACGTCTGCGGAAAATGATGATAAACACAACCTCCCGTTAAAACAAATTGATTGCCAACAGTTTTCTAGACTTCTGCGATGTTATTGACTCAAGTAGGGCGGCGATGCAATGGCTTACCTTCCGTTCTAACTTTTGGACCGTATACTGTATGTAGACTTTAAATAAGGTGGTTTGATAGCGATTTTAAAATAACTTTCAGCGATATTCAATTCAGTTGTCAAAACCTCGCGATTTCTTAGTGCAATCTTGTCAATAATGACATAGGGCTTGGCTTAAGAACATTTGACCTAAGTTATACTAACGCTTTCAGTTGTACCCTGGTGAAAAAGACCATAGAAAGCAATTTTTTGTATTATTTTATTGGTTGCTGTTGGGTTTAATTGTTCTGAATTGATTTCTAATGATCAATACTGATTTGTATTGACTGGACCATAGAAGCCAATAGAATGATCATTGGACAAATTAATTGGACATTACAGAACAATAGAAACAATTCAAGTTCTATTGAAATGACCAATTTTGACTGGATCATATAAGCCAATAGAAAGGCCATTGACCAATAACTTTGGACATAACAAAATAACAGAGACAATTCAAGTTTTATTAAACGGGAGAAAACATGGCATCGCAACAAAGGCTCGAACACAAAAGTGCTACTCGGACATCAACCTTTGTGAATCGCAATTAAGCATTGGTGAAGTCACGTGTGCAAATTGAATGCATTAACTGGCTTAAAAACAGCAATAATCTTGAGTAATTTTTTAAAACCAACTAGCGTTCCGATTTTGCTCACGTGATTTCACGAATACTAATGCGCGATATGCAAAGCATCTGTCAGAGTACCTCCTTTTAAAGGATTTCTTGAGAGTATTTGCATAGTCCATCGTATCATATGAGGTGCACGTGCAACATTCATCATATTAAAGAAGAATAAGAAACCATGCTAAAAAAATCCATTTCTATCGTTGTATTATTTATGTTGTTTTTGAAAGCAAAACAAGTGGCTAAGGGAATAATGTCGCTCACTTTTGTGTCTTATTCACTCTCGGGCAAAAACCACAACTCGAATATGGAAACTGAACATTTCAATATTTCCCATCATGGTCGTTGGCGCACGTGCAAAGACTACAGTCGCACAATACCAGAGCAAAATAAGTTTTTAGGCTACATATACATGTATGCTGTAACAATCGCGCAATGCGAATGATTAGCTTAGTTTTTACTCCGGTCAAACACTGGACTCGTCATTGGTCATTTTTCCAAACATTGTGTATTTTTGATTTTTTGAGTTGCTCGTTCTGTGCGACTGCGCTACAGTAGTGGAATCCACGTTCCGCCATCTTTTTACTCGCGTCCTTTTCAAACGCTTTTCGAAAGCGGGGAGGCGCCAAGCGGAGGTCCTCGCAGCTGCTTTTGAAATTTTGGAAGAGGAAATTTGGGCGCGCAGCTGCCATTTAAAAATGGCCGGGAAAAAAAAAAGGCGCGGGGCCACACCTGTATTTTAATTTGAAAAGGAGGGAAGCAGGTGATCGCGACCGGGAGATTTAAAGATGGCGGCCAAACAGGAGCACGTGAAAGCCATTTAAAAATGTCGCCCCTTATCATCCAGCTGTCTGCCGACCTCCTAACCAACAACAAAGGATTCGGGGAGTGTAGGGGTTGTTGCCACGGTGACCGTTCTCTCGAATAAGGGGCACCCCCTCTCTCAGGCAGACGCGAGTATTGTTGATGGGATATGACGTAAGCAAACTGGGCCCGTAGTGCGCTTGTCCTCCGTTAACCTCTTTGGGTCCATGGGCATTTATTTCACAGGGGGGACGAAATGACGGGGGGTTTATTTTATTAGGGAGATCGACGCTAAGGGGTACAAATGTTGGCTCGTTTATCTCTGTCGGAATTTGCATGCACCCTGTACAATTGAGTCTAATCTCTACAGGGTGCATCGGAAGTGCCAATTAGGGGGTGGTCCATGGACGAATCCCGACTGCTATGGTGCGCGCTCTGGAGTGGTCATTTTTCTAAAAAGCTCGACTTTGTGTTTAACAAACCATCTCAAACTATGAATTACAAATGGGGATAAGCATTGGATATAAAATCTGTACATCCAGCTTTCAAAGTTATTGTTGTGATCTCTGGAGGGAGTGGTAATTTTTCCATTATGTTTTTTCTTTTTTTTTTGTTTGCATGGTCAACAAACCACTTTGTATCATAAACTGCAATTAGGGATCAATGCACCTACTGTAGTTGTAGTGTGCTATGCCAATTTCCAAAGTAAAAGGATCTACAATAGTTTAAATTATTTTTTAAAAAAAATCGTTAAAAGTGAAACCAAAACTGAACATTTTCTTGAGCAGTGTACTTTTTATTTGTATGATTTGATTTTGTTTCCTGAATTTTTTTTTTCTTTTCTAAAACTTCTGTTTTATTTTTTGTTTGTTCGCAGAATTGCAGTTTTCGCTGTACAAGCCATCCCTGATCGCCGTTTCTAGTCTGTGCGTGGCTGCCCTGGGCTTGAACGTGAAATGTAACGTCGTGGATAGTATGCGAAGCATAATGCAGCGCATCACCCACCATCCTGCGAACCCAGTTTCAACCTGCATTGTCCAAATCGAGGAATTGTTCTCTTCCAGACTGGCCAGCATACACCAGATGGCGGTGAGCAACGCCAAACGTTCGACCCACGCTGGCAGCAAAACGTCCAGCGGCACGGCGCCCGATGACCTCTGCCAACCCGAGACGCCCACGGATGTCCAAGATGTTCATTTCTAAGAAGCTGAAGAAATTGATCTCGTGAAGACAGATCTCATAGTGTGTGCATAGCGGTGAGAAATCTTGTAAATAAGGAAGTTCGCCCGCCGCCGAACACACTTTATCTATGCATAGTCATTTATAATTTAGTCGTTTGATAATACGACACCCGAGTCATTGCACCAACTGCCACTGTAAATATATGTCGAGGACTGGAATAGTGTTTTGTTTTTGGCGTCCATAATGTTTGTAATTTATGCAGATTTTCAATCGATGGACAATTGGGCAATGTTAAATCATTTCAGTATCAAAAAAATCTTGAATCTAATCAGCAAATTTGGCATTTATTTTTCTAAGATAATATATTTTTGATAGGAGTTGGCTAGAATTTGGTATACTATTGAACAAAATCCAAAATTTTGAAACTTATAGTGTACTTTTATCCAATGTTGCCAAATTTTAGGAAATATTAGACATGGCCGTTATGCAGTGTATATACATGTACAGTATTTTACTGGCTGCAAATTTTTCGAAATCAAATTCGTCATTTTTTTAGAAAAAAAAATTATATATATATAAAGTTGATTTATTTCCAATTTTAACATTTTCATTTTTGAAATCCACGTTTAGTAAACTTTTGTAAAAATGTTTGCTTGATCTCCAGCACGCGTCTAAGATCTGGTGGTAAAGTGCCTTCTTTGTGCCCACCCTGGTGCACTTTTAAGTTTTCTTTATAACTTTAATTTTCTAAAGCATGATAAGAAATGCTTTTAAAAATAATGCACTCTGAATGTTCAGAATAATGTTCCAAATGTCCAAATTTCTGGAGTAGAATTTTATCAGACAATTCGTTTTAATTGAAATTTTACTGGAATGTTATTTTCCAGTTACCGCTTAAAAATAATCTGAAAAAGATGTACTGCACGTTAGCACTGCCCATTGTTTCATGTTTAAACCAACAGCGATTTAGAATTTCTTGTTATTTCTATGAAACTTGCAAGTTCAGACTTGTTTCTGCCCAATTTATTATGAAAGCTGTAGTTTCATAATTGAAGTGACGCTTGATTTTGTGTATGAATATGCCACAATTAATGAAGTTAGTGATGATGCAATATGTATTATTTTTATTCCTAACTCCATCCCAAATCGATGGATTTTGCACAATGTCTATAATTCTGCACCCTTTTTTACATTTTAAATTATCCATTTAAATAGTGGAATACAGCTCTGAAACCAAAGCAACACGTAAATGTACCTGTATTTGATAAAGCAAATACGATGAAAAAGGACGGAAAATGATCTCGCCCTGAAAATAATTTTTTGGAGATATTCAAGAATGATGCCTGGCATATTCTAATGTGCGATTTACACAAATTGATTGTCATTATGTTATCAAAGTTTTGATTGGCTATAAATGAGGTTAGTCATTTTCAAACGATTTGAATGTTCAAAAATGTGCCATTGCTGCAGTGTGTCAGATCTCAAATTTGGTGACCATATTTCTTATTTTGAATTGTTTTCAAAAACATTATTGTATAATGGTGTTTGACATTTAAATCGAATTTGTTTAGGATTTAAACCGCAGAAGCATCAATCTGTTTACCGCAATCCTTTTCACTAAATGTAAAGGATATTTTCATAAATGTGAAATTGCCATTCAATCATTAGATGGCATAAGTTACTCAATTATGTTACCATCAGCTTTACTGTTACAAAAAAGTGTTATGAAAATAATCCACAGACTTATAAATGTATAAATCGATCTTGTACATAAGTATTTGCTGTACAAACAAATTAATTTAAGACTTTAGTTTACCAAAGATATATAATTGATACGTTTTTTCAGTTAGTGATGTAGAATATACATGTATATTTATGCTAAAAAAACTATACTATATGCAATTTGCAGTTTTTATAAGAATATTAACGAGGTTGAACGAAATAGCTTCTACTTGTATTTTCACCTATTTTCTCAAAGATCAGTCTACCTCAGTTTTTGTGGATTGATGAAAATAAAGATGGCAAAATGGAAACATCCTTTCATTAATTTCATTTAATTTATAATTTTTCTTCGCTCTCTCAGATTACAGTACCTCACTATTGCCAAAGAATTTGCATTTAGTTCTGTCATTGATTCACCTTAAACCGTGTCACAAGAAACATTTCCCATGTACTGTATGCAATTATTTTTTATTTTTCTATAAATAAATTATCCATTTTTATAAACTAAAATGTGTTTTGATAATATTTTATTCTGAGTATTCATTATTTCCCGGTTTTTAGCTATCATCATCGCAAAAATGGGCAAAACAATTTCTCTAGTACGCCGCTCATACACAAGGAAAGTTATACTGTATCTGAAAATACGGCATGCTCAAAAAGTTCTGTTTTTTAGAATATGAATTACGAGAAATGAAATGTTTTAATTTGTCAATTATAAAAACATAAATGTGGTCTAATTACTTTCAGTTTGAAATTTTCCTTTTTTAAAAGCCATGGTTAGTAAAATGCTAAGAAATATGCG
>JAQGAO010001393.1:0-24694 GCA_034697705.1 Ommatoiulus sabulosus
TTAGTGAAACGTACACAGCGTCAAGCTGCCTGGCCAATCACAGGCAGTTACTCTTGGGACACCTGCATCACCTCCACTCTCAGAAATATGAATCTATCCCCCTTTCTGTTCGAAGAAAGGAACACCGGCTTTTCCCTTTATTTCAGCATTTTTCATTCTCTCACTATCCTGGACAAACGCCTCTTCCTTCTCAACTCTCATTTTTCTGGCCGACGCGATCATCCTTTTAAAGTCCGACTGTACTCTAATCATGACTTCTACAAATTCTCCTTCTTCCATCGCACGATCCAACTCTGGAACAACCTCCCTCGTGAAGTCGAACAAGCTCCCTCCCTTGCCACTTTCCAGTCTCGCCTTACCGCCGAACGCCCCTCGCTAACATGTGATAACCAACAACATGATGACAACCCGCCTCTGTCTCCGTGACAACCCCATAAATCATCATAAAGGCCTCGGCGCGATGATTACTCACAAAACTAAACTAACTAAACTAATATATAGTGACGATGAAGACGACACTGAATTTGAAGAAAAAGTGCTCATACTTTGTGAAAATGTGGGATGGGTTTATTTGACATAGGGTTAATCTTTACCAGTTTATGAAAGGCAACTTAATCAACACGAACAATATCATGAGATAACAGTACCGTCATGTTACTCATGTACTGCTGATAGTGATCAAAGTACATGTATATACTTTAAGAAACTGTGCGCTACGCTGGTTCGTCCTGGTTTGGAGTTTGCCAGCTTTGCCTGGAACCCATGGCTACAGAGGGACAGGCTACGACTAGAAAGTATACAACGGTTAGCTACAAGGCGTCTAACAAGATTGGGTCGGCACCACGAAGATAGGCTGAAGCGCTTGAAGCCGACATCCTTGCTTGACCGGAGGACCAGTGGAATGCTCATTGATGCATTTAAAATTACCAAAGGGCATCTCGATGTTCACTGCCATGACTACTGTTCAAGCCAAGACCTCGTATCAGATAGTGTGTTTGCAAATTGTAACAGCGTAAATACATTCAAAAACAGGCTGGACAAAATCATGTTTCCTGTCTAATGTACTGACGGCAACAAGCTATTTAATATAGCTTTCGCATTATTTAGCTATATACAGTATTATAATATACCACAGATAATCATCTACATTGGGGTGATTATGCCCGGGTTCCTGAATTTATTTCAATGAAATAGGAAGAAAGAGGTCATACGCACCACGTAGTATAAATCCCTGGTTTATAACCGCGCTTTACTGCGTAAAATTTGTCCATTTTTCCACAGTAAACGGTGAGAAACTCAAACAGGTGATTCAAACACTTCGCCAGGATGATGAAAACATTGAAAACTGCGGGTGTACTCACGGTATACTGTGCTGCTGTAATTAGCCTGTGGACACAACGGCGCTCTCGCTAGAGCGTCTCTTTCAAAGTCGAACACTTGAGACAGTGGCGCCGCCAAGCGTACTTCCGGAATAGTTCGCTCCCTTTTCTTCGGCCGCCAGATGTAAGGTTCGTTGAATTTGCCCGATATTCTTCTCGTTATTTTGTTAACATCTTTGAAAATAAGCATCTCAGATAAAAAATATATGCAGATTTAGAAATAGCTAAGCTTTATGGTTAGTATGTGATCGTTTAATCGCAATTACGATCGCGGATGGTTTAAAATTTGATGGATTATGTTACACGTGATGGGAAATTTAGTACAAATTTTTAGGGTTTTTTTTATGATGTGGTGATTTCTGAATTGATTTTGGTTTTATAACGCGTGGGCTTGGAATAGGAAAGATTATCGGTACTTTTAGTAAGAACCCTAAAAAAACAGGCTAAACCGAAATTTACCGGCTGTCCAGTTTTTAAGTCAGGGTTTGTCCCTTTGTGGGTGGGCTTTTGCCAACAGGCGCATTCAAGTAAAAACAAGCAACGTGGAGAACAGACTATTGAGAAAGCTTTCGCTTAACAAAATGCTTTAAACTTAACTGTGATTTTTTCCAGATGTATTCGGCAAGCCATAAAATCGTGAAGCCGCAAGGCGAACAAGCTAATGACTTGGAAACTGCTATTGCCCAGGTGAGAATTCGTTTTATGTTATGAACAAAAGAAAGGTGTTGTGAAATATGTGTTAAAGCGTGTAGCCGTCTAGTTACTTGCGAGTATAAAGTACTAGAAAGTACATTATTATATACGTATGGACAAAAACTCAGCGCCTTAATGGAAATGTTCGAGCTTTGTCCCAGTGTCCTCGTCCGTATTTCAAAGAAAGTTTATTTACATAAATTAAAATTCATTGGTTTGTGCTTTGATCTTAGGCTTTTCTTGACCTGGAGATGAATAGCGATCTTAAGACCCAATTGAGGGAACTTTTAATGACTGGTGCGAGAGAACTAGAAGTTGGAGGAAAAAAGGTGAGGCCATATGTTTCTAATCTAAATATCCTGTAAGTGTCGTTGTCCCTCAGAGACTTAAAGAAATGATGAAGTTCTGAATGCTAATACTGTACTATTTCCAGGCTATTATCATTTTTGTACCTGTTCCACAACTGAAGTCCTACCAGAAAATTCAAATGCGCTTGGTCAGGGAACTGGAAAAGAAATTTAGCGGAAAGCACGTGGTTTTCATTGCCCAGAGACGCATTCTACCAAAACCGACTCGCAAGATGAAGATAAAGAACAAGCAAAAGAGACCACGCAGGTAATTTTCTCCTTAGAATTTTGCCATTTGGTCTGCTTATTTGCATTATTTAGATCTCTATATGAACTATTACTTTCTCCGCAGCCGCACGCTAACTGCAGTGCATGATGCCATTCTTGAAGATCTGGTATTTCCAGCAGAGATTGTAGGCAAGCGTATCAGAATTAAGTTGGATGGTTCTTCTCTTATTAAAGTTCATTTGGACAGGAATCAGATGACGAACATTGAGCATAAGGTATGCATAAAACAGCCAATTTGGTTTAACTACATTTGTTGTGGATGGTTTGAATTTTCACAGAGGTGCGATTGTTATTAGAATTTGTAACATGCCATGAACACGAGGAAGGCCCTTGTCTACTGCAAAATTCTTAATCATTTTTCCTTTGCTTTTTTCCAGACTGATACATTTGCTGCAGTGTACAAGAAATTGACTGGAAAGGAAGTGACTTTCGAGTTTCCAGAACCCTACATATAAAGTGCTGGCATGTAAATTTAAATAAAAAAAATTACACGTGGAAAAGCGATTGTTGTATTATCAATTTTTTATTTATACCAAACCTGGCTTGAGTGGATAGTCGAAAGGAATATTTTTAAAAGTACTTTAAATTATGAGTTGGTCACATATAGCGATGAAGCTAAACTTAATTGAAGTTTTGACTTTTTTGGTAACCATCTTATTGTAAGAATTAGCAGATCTTAAAATAATTCTCTGAATGTTATATTATGCTAATGTCTAATGGAAAACTGAGATGAAAAGTAGCATCTGCTGTTCTATTTTGGGGTTTGTTGATGGCAAAGTGTATCAAATTCAAAATATGTTTTTGTCATGGTCTTGATTTACAGAAATATGGATGCCACCTTTAATCTAACGTTTAAAATTCCATGAGCATTGTTTCGTTCATTAAAAATAAATTCAAAAACGTGAAATGATTGCCATTTCAAGAACATTTTTTTTCATGGAGAAAATAGAGGTTGGGTCAAAGTTATAAAGTAGCAACGATGGTTCTACATTGGTATAAAACATTTAATCTTACATATTATTTAACTGGATACTTTATATTTACACCCAAGTCCTCAATTTTAATACAAAACAGTGTTTTAAAAGGAATTATAACTTCTAGCTGATCCAATTACTTTTAAGACAAATAGCTTTTTTTTTAAAAAAAAAATTGCAATAATCTGTAGCTGAATGTGGCAATTTTTTGCACGTTAGACTTTGAATTCTTGTAAACATGTAAGTTATCTATTTTTTAATGATAAAGGCGAATTTTAAAATTTTCTAAAGCATAATAGAATCATCTAGATGAGCTCTAAAGGGTGAAAATACTGTAAATCGGTAATAATCGTAGTTTAAAACATTTCTGTGTTCAATAAACGTTTTTGGATTGCAAATACAGATGGGCAACAAGCCACCTTAAAGCAAATAACAGATGACTGCCATGTAGCACAGCCATCACTTCATTCACACTTGCTAGTTTGGTAATAATCATAGTTTATAAAACCAATTGCTTAACAACCCTTCACAATAATTACACATAAGCAATGAAGGAAATATCTTTGTTACATCTTTGGGTTAAAAACTTCATTCAAAATTATTTTGCATCCAAAATGCCATCCCCCATCAAACTGCATCTTGAAAGCTGACATATCTAAAAACCCACATGTGATAGCAAAACCCTGTACAGTAATTACATGTAGAGAATTGCGCTCAATTTATATAAAACCTGGTACATGTAATTAGAATTTACCTCAAATGCAGTTAAAGATTACCAATATACATTATTAAAAGCAGGGCCGGCGATAGAAGCAGCCACCCTGGATGCCGGGCAAACTACACACAAAAGTGGCATCCAGAACCCGAAAAGGGTGCTCAAAGCACCAGGGCCGGCACTAAATACAAGATAGTAAATAGATTTGCAATACTGCTGTGGTATAGTCTTTCTTCCCATTCGGGGTAGTCAAAAAGGTTCATATAAATGAAACGCCCCTCTCTACTTTCCATATAAATAGTGATGACTGACATTTGCATACGATTTAAGAAAAGGTTACTTCCATTATAGCTCATCACCTGGTCTGTCATGAACTTCATCTTTGTCTAACAGCACAGCATCCACCTTTTCTTTAACAATGTCTGTTCCTTCCGTAGCAAGCCACGCAGCTTGCTCGGGCTGAACATTTTGCGGCTGCTGATCTTGCTGCTTTGAAATGGTCCCTGTTCCTTTTCCAAGAATTCGAATGTAATTTGCAGGCACGAGGCCAGTGGTTTTGCCATCAATGGTTGCCAATACCCATCCTCTCACTTTGGGCTGTAAACCTATTTAAGGAGAAGAAATGGGTTCACAGTTTAATTTTGGTTTTAATAAAAGGCATATGATGGAACCACCCTAAGAAATGTCAAGTTGTTAGTCCTAGTTAACAAAAACAATTCATTGCATACCTTTTGGTGCAAGTCTCATGGTCTGACCATTTCTCAGTGACAATTCCTGATCAGATTCCCCTGCGAAATCATACAAGGCTACTGCCATGAAATGCTCGCCATTTCCAGCGACCCACTCCTTGTTGGCTGTGAAGAAATGGAGGAAAAGATCGGACACATTAGATCAACATTTGGTTAATGAAAAAATAGCTTTAAAAAGGTGTATTTATAGAGAGGGTTGTGATATAAATAATAAGCAATCGCAAATTTTCATTACTTGTTTTACAATGAAACAATGGTATTTTTCAAAGCTCCATCGAGCACAATTTTATAAACCACACCACTGACTTATTTCAGGAAAAATAATGAACGAATTATGCAATAATTGCAAGTTTTCCATCATTAAATGATAAAAACAAGAATACTGATATCCACAGGCGATGAGGAAAAAAAAACTACTTTGTTAAAATACCGATATGTGCATTTCTCCTAACAAAATGTATTTTTGACTTTTGCTCTTCGATATTCAGTATTTTTGAAAATGTTCTCACCAGATGTACCCTGCGTTTGCATTCCAGCCACTGACATCAGCATCCGCCAAATGAGCCAGGGTGCGCCGAAGACCACGACAATGAACATGACAATTGGCCAGTTCGACTTTGGCGTTTTGACGTCCCCCTCACTTAGCCCACCATTCGCAGCATTCCCAAGCTGCTCCGTTACGGTAGCCCACACATCTTCACTCGAAGGATCCACATTCTGCATTCCCAGCATATAAAGGATCTTGCGGCACAGCCAGCGCAAACTGCGAATTATGGCAAACGCGGAGAAAACCTGGGCAAACTGCGATTTCATTTGTCCAAAATGATGCGCAACACCAATGACGGCCCGGAAAGAGCTGAAGTTGAAAGTACGCAGAAATCAAAAATTTAGAAAATTAGAATTAAATTATTTCGACTTATTTTTGTTATTTACATCCTTATTCAAAAGATAATGAAACGATAAGTACATTGAAGCTAGAAGAAAAATTTCAAATTTTGGTTGGTAAGCACTAACCACAAAGAAACCTATATTTACCTGTACATTGCATTATAGGTGGATTCCAACATCATGCTGACAGATCCTACGGCATGCACGATGGACTCTATGGACTGAAAGGCTGGTCTCGAGCTTTCTTCAGCCATCTGAATGAAACCATTGTCATTAGATCCATAGGGATCCATCCTTCCCATCATCATGTTGGACATGCCATATCGTCCGTAACCTCCGTAGCCTCCCAATCCACCATAAGTAGATGAAAAAGGGCTGCTGTACATGGAGCCATAAGATCCATAGCCCAGAGGGGAATAACCTTGATTGTACGTAGATTGCACAGTTGTCCGCCTGGGAGGCACTGCAGGAGCATTTGTTGGATAATTTAGCCGACCATTGGAC
Organism: Ommatoiulus sabulosus; assembly: GCA_034697705.1. Classification (NCBI taxonomy): domain Eukaryota; kingdom Metazoa; phylum Arthropoda; class Diplopoda; order Julida; family Julidae; genus Ommatoiulus; species Ommatoiulus sabulosus. The sequence continues at coordinate 6,538 of JAQGAO010001393.1, forward strand.
GTTGATGGTAGCCTGTAAGTGGGAGGAAGTGGGCCGCTTCCTCCACCACCTCCTTGTAGAAAAGGGTTGGTTGTTGGAACATTCTCGCCATTGCTAATAAATATAAAAAATACTAATCACTTTAGAAATGGAAACACTGATTAAGTTATATACAATGCTATAACATATCTAAGCATTTTTTTTACAAAAATATACATTATATAGCCTACTTGAAGCTGACGTTTTATGGGCTGAAGGTGATTTGGAAGTATAGGTTGGGTTAGGTTAAAACCAAAAACTAATTGGAATAAATGTATTGGACTTAAGTATCTGTGGATTAACTTTGGGTCCTAGGAGCCTCAAGCCCTTACGAAACCTCAAGACTTGGTATATATGCTAGGTTAATTATTATATTAATTTGGTCATGATTGTTCCTCTTCCCATCTCGTCCTCCTTAGGTTAGGTTAGTGATGTATTCCGCTATTACTGCCAGTCTCAAGATTGGGTAAGTGGGGAGGGTTGGGTAGATAAGTGGTGATGCGCTGTCTGTTACAGTATGATTACTCGACTCTACTGAAAGAGCATCATTGGATCCAGTCTATGACAGACTCTAATGGACGCTGCATCCAAGGTTGATGATGATCTCGACCATACTCGAACAGTCAGTTGGACATCAAAATGTTAAAGAGATTGGATACTTATCATTAGTCCGACCACTTCTTGAGGATTGCTCCCCTATTTGGAGCGTTACCCAATTGATCGTGTGTCTCCAGTGGGATTCATTGCAATTAAAACGGGAAGCTCAACGCATGGGCCTGTTTGAAAAATTAAATATGTCTGGAAATTCGAGTATGGTGGAGGAAATCTAAACACAGAGGTGGTAGAACCCGTCATTCCAATCCACTTATGGAACTCCGAGCCCATTCGGATCCATACTATTGATCTTATTTTTTGTATGCCATTAGACGCTGGAACTCTCTTCCAAAGGATAGCCACGAAATTTAACTTTGCAATGATGTTGGGGTCCACCCTAATGCGGTGGTAACTAGCGAATAAATTGGGTTGATGAATTACACAATAGTAGGGTACCGAGTTGAATTAAGACGCACGCTTACTTCTTATCAAATTTAAAAAAAGACCTTATATTTTTAGTTTACGTAACGCGTGCTACAGTTTTTCATTATTATTATTATTATTATTATTACTACAATCAAAGCTACAAGCTTTATTACCAAAAGACTAAGCGTATCGTTAGGTATAATTAACCCACGTACTTTATAGCCTTCCTTCTCAATATCATATTAGTAATTAATACTGTGAGGCTGAAACTGCATGTTGTGATAATATAAAAGGAAATGTCTTGTCTTTGTGGATGTTTTCAATTTTCTGGTCAACGGTAAATTAAAAGTAACAAGGTCACATTATAGTGTTCTCATATGAAAGTGGGCCATTAATATACTGAGATCAGGCATGATGAAATGTAGAGCGAAACTGAACAACTTGACAAAGCGAATTTAAATCTCGGTTTTACCACAGTATAGGCCTATGATTTTACAAGTCATTTCGAAAATTGACATTCAAACGGACAGCTCTGCAAACAGAACCACTTGACTTCATGATGGACGAACAGCAGTGCGTGGTTCGTTTCGACCATGACTTCATCATACCACAGTATACGTGATCATACTGTGTAAACATGTCCACAACTCGACGCACCATGCAACTGCCTTTTTATATACAAATCATGCCCTTAGAAATAAAAAAAAACTTCTAGTTAATTCTATTAACTATATCTTCGTACCTAAATCCACCAAATCCATGGCCTGATGAATATCCAGGATTATTTAAAGAATGATTATTTACACCGGATCGCTCCCAGGGTTTCGGAGGTCTTCGTGAGTCGGCCATTTCAATTTTAATAATCGGATCATCGGAGTCGAACCATATTATACTGTGGTCTAACGCAGAGCCGCAATATAACTCAATAAACGACAATGTGCCAATCTACGTCTACCCAAGAATCCGAGCGACACAGAGGCGGTATTTTTAAACATGAATTGCATAAGTAACAATGTAAAGGTGTTACAAAAACCCGTTTATTTCGTATATTTCGTACAAACTATGATAGGTAAATAAATTGACATATTTATAAGCTTCACGCATTTGTACAGTGTATTCAAAATGATTTTGATCAAAATGGGATTTCTTGTATTAATTGTTATTTGGGCTATAAAATAACCCAAAAATAACCCTATAGACGACATTTCATTATAAAACAGTAGAATTTTGCTAATCCGATGTTTTTCTACACAGATAACTAATAATTTCATTATGATAAGTTCGGATATTATCGAGGATTAAATTTGGATTGAGTTTTGTAAATTCATTTAAAATTTATAATAGATAATTCAACGAAGAACAAAGATACGAATAAATGAAGAATTTAATGATTGATTATACAGTAAACAAAAGCACCGAGTTATTTCGTGCTTCTCTTTTCTATAATTTTATCAGATCCTACAAATTAAAGACCTAATTAAACCCGTCGACCTTCACTTTTAAATCTACATTATAATGTCAATATAAAAATCTGGCAGTCTGGTGTTTTAGCACGTACTTGCACTATTATTGTAATGAATGTGAATTGCTGCTTTAATAGCTAGCCTAGAAACATTAAAACGAAATCTTTAAATATGTAGCCTTATTTTCTCCGGATTTGAAGCCCGGCCAAAACTTGCACTACCGTGAAAGTAAGCTATTATCTAAAAATAAACCCAAGAAAGTATTCGGTGCTGTGGCCTGGACGGGGTGTGTCTTTTCGAGTTGAATCTTCTTCCGACAAGCTAGCATTTCACGCAGGTGAGCACTCAGCACGACGACCCAGAAATCGAAAACATGGACATTTTGGCTCAGTTTGGGCCAAATTTATGGAAACCCAAATTAGCTCACTGCTGCGACGTTATTCACGAAAACATGCCCTTATTCAAAAAAGATTTCTGGGGCGGTAAGTATAATTAACCAGTTGAACAAATTCGCCAAAACAAAAAACAAAAAAATTCGCTTTGCATCTAAATATTAATTTTCAAATTCACATTTAGATAACAGAGCCTTGTTGGCAACGATCTGCACTGCATCATGCGTCGTTGGATTAACCATGACAAAGTTTTACAAGTCCAACCAGAAATTCGTCGCACCCACAAACGACCAAAAGATGAAAGGGTTAGGGATCAAATCTTACGAAGGGATTGATGTGAGTAAATACAGTATGACTTCTTCTTACTTAAATAAACCATTTATTTAGCATTACTAAAGCGGAAATATTTTTGAAAATGTGTCACGAGCTTCTTCCACAGACTGACCACTGATATATAACAAATGTGACAACTGAGCGAATAGTACGGTTAATTTGTAGTTCAATTTTAAATGATTCATGTTCTTTTTAATGTATTGGAGAAATTGGACAATAACAATATATATATATATTTATGATATGATATTATTTATGATATTTATTAAATATGCATAGTTAAGCAAAATATGTATCTAATATTATAATATAATATTATATATATATATAATCTTAATTTTTCTTTCAAATTGTCTCTAATTATTATAATATTAGATACATATTTTGCTTAACTATGCATATTTAATAAATATCATAAATAAATGAAGAACACGGAAATGCACTAAAGCACGATGATATTGAGTGCGCAAGTTTTCATTAAATTGATTTCTAAGAATTGAATGCGCAATTTTTAGTGCCCATTAATATCTGAAGGTTAAGCTCAAATAATACTGCAAAATATTGACCTTTTAAGTAAGTTTTATGGTCCCATTAAATAGAATTACAGTAGTTATCTTTGCCAAGACACGAACGTACATTATATGGCATGTTGCCACATGCGTTTATATTCGGATAGAGAACGCTGGTCTTGAAAGGGTTATTATCTTATGACTTACAATCCGATTTTTTTAACCAAATAACTTTTCAAGTTTCTATTAAACTCTGCAATGCTAAAATTTACAATTCACGAGAATTATAACCTCCAGATTTATTTCTCCACTAGGAAAATGTTCTATTGCTATTAAAGAATATATGCTATTCATTTTTTCTAAAATTTTAAATTAAAAAGAAAACTTGAAAAGTTTCAAAATCGTATGTACAAAAAACGTCGCATGCATTTTGGATTTTTACCAATACAAGGACGAATTTAAAAAAAGTACATTGTATAAAAAAATATTATCAAAACAATTCATTCATACTTCAAGGGATAAAATACTCTAAATCAGGAAGTTAGAATCCTTTCTTAAAAGGAGTTGTATTAAAATTGCGAACATTATTAGCAAAAAAGAACAAACACACAATTATTAAATATGCATCATTTATTAAAAAACTAGCATGTTATTTTTTTGTGGTTAATCGACTTATTTTTAAGCAGGGCTGTCTGTTACGTACTACAATTTGTTTCGTAACCGAATGTATCCTTAAAATTGCAGGCAATAAGTCTCCTTGAAGACCTTCCATTTCCGAGGATCGAAAAACCTAACGAGGTGCTGATTAAAGTTAAAGCGAGTGCCATCGATCCAAGCGATTTTAAAATCATCACTGGGAAATATAATAATGCAAGAAATTCTTGTTCAAGAAGCAAGCAGGTAGGAATCCAAACAAACTTTATAGCAAGTAAGGCTTGTTTTAAAGCATCGAAAAAAATCAAGGAACCCTGTTTATGGAAACTCTTGACGACTGAAAAAACCATTAGCTTATTTTCATTAGCCAAATTTTCGCTCTCAGAGAATTCTTCACAACAGATGGCATTTAACCCACCTGTAAAAAATAACATCTTAAGTAAACCAGGGAAAAATTAGCTCTAAAAAAAGCAGATAAAGTGAAAACATTCTTTTTCCAGGCTTGGAATGGTGAATTCCCATTGGTTTTAGGCCGAGACTGTGCTGGCATTGTTGCGGACGTGGGAGAAGATGTCACCGAATTTAAAAGAGGCGATGAGGTATTTATGTTGCAAATATTAGCGCTTCCTTTAAGCACAATGCTAATTAGCTACAAGTATATACCTTGTACTAATTTAAATTGCATTTAGGTGTGGGCAATCAGCCCAGCTTGTCATCAAGGTTACATGAGCGAATACATCGCGATACCCAAAGAGTATGTGGATCATAAACCGAGAAACCTTACGTTTGTTGAAGCTGCTGCGATTCCATATTCGGGAGCAATTGCGTATCATGCTTTGATTCGTCAGGCTCAACTCGGGCCAACATTTACAAAAGCAAAAAGGCACGTCAACATGTTTTCAGAAATAACACGTCATACAGTATAATAGCATTCTCCATTGAATTTAAATTTAGCAATTATACAAATTCATCGTGTACTTAATTAATTTCTTTCTAATTGTCACTAGAGTGTTGATTCACGATGGCTCGTCAGAAGTTGGCCTATTAGCCATTCAATTGGTGAAGGTATGGGGCGGTCATGTAACAACTACGGTGAAAAAATCTGGCATTGCAAAAGCCATCAGAATGGGAGTGAACGACATTATCGTGCATGATATTGATGATTTTGTAAAAGAACTGCAAAAAAGAAAAAAGTGAGTCATTTCCACGACCAACTTGAAATCTATACATAGTTCAAGAAGTTTGCTTTTAAATGAAAATATTTTCGTTAATTTATAATATAAAAACTTCGGATGGATTCATAAACAAGATTTTTATAGCTTCAATTTCCGAAAAAAAATTTTGAAAATGTCCTTAATTTCCCAAAATCCAAAACTTCTAGTACAATTTTCGTAATTTAAATAATTTCCCCAGTTGCAAGTATAATCGTGTTAATTTCTGTTAATCTCAAAACAGGTTTGATGTCATTTTAAACACGGTTGGCACCATTCTACACGAACAAAGCAAGGAATTATGTAATCCAGACGGTTTCATCCTTTCGCTAGTCCCGAATCCATCGGGGCCCCAAGATAACGGGACAGTTCAGGGAAAATTACACTCCATACTTTCACACTTAAAAAACCTGCTTACGCAGGTAAAACAAGTAGAAAATACGATCGCATGTCCGGCCGCTGGCATCCTAATGTAATTTTACACCCAGTATTTATATTCAATTCCAGAGACTCGTTAAAGGGAATGACATTTGGTGGTCAAATACAGAAATGACGGCAGCGTCATTAAGCGAAATTCGCCAATTAATTGAGTTAAAGAAGGTAGTTTGCCTGTTCATACATTTTCATAAATATACTGGCTAAAAAAACAGGATTTACACATTTTCCCTTATATTCTTTCACAGGTTTCCCCAACTGTTGACAGTATTTGGGAGCTGAGTGATTTTGCCAAGGCATACCAACACGCAGCCAAGTCGCCAACGTGTGGCAAAGTAGTGATAAGAATCGAAGAATCCAATTAATCTTTTTTTTAATTTTTAAACTAAATTGGAATTTTTTCCCAATGTGTTATAATAAAGTCAAATTTTTCCTGGTGAAAATCGGTCAAAATCTTCATAGTTTTTACATGTGAATTATTGCAACTATATGTATCTTTCAAATTTTGAAAAATAACCCTTAATGGACAATACTTTAAAGGGAACCCCAATGTACATGTAAACCCAATACTGTATAAGTTATCATGCAGGTAGAAGATTTAGTATTTTTATGTAATGTTTGAAAAGCTGAAGCCAAGCAGGCAGAGTATTTCCAAATACATTTTAATCATATTTCCAGTTTCCATCAAAGGATTATACGATATCACTAAAATGCACTTTTGAGAGAATTTTATTTCCAAGATCAATTGTCATATAATTTAGGTAATTCCTTTTCCAGCTTTGCTTCGCAGTAAACTATGCAAGATTTAAATTTTATATCATCAAAAGGATGATATTCTTATTAAAACGTGCACATGTGTTAAGAGAAAGTTGAACAAATAGGCAATTTTCCACACCTATGCAATAATTTCTGCAGGTTCCTCAGTGACGACAACATCATCAGGATCTTTTTCTTCATCGGATGGTGCTCGTGCTTCTTCGTCATCATCATCACCATCCACCATATTCATTTCAGCTTCAGCTTCTTTGAGTTTCTTCGCCAAATCCTGTTCATCTGTATCAGTGACAACCTTCGGCTAAAAAAAAAATTGTTAATCAGTCAATTTTCACGTTAACTATCCAGACGAAATGGGGGATTTATAAAATATAGTGAGTTCACTTACTGCCATCTGAACCTTGAAAACGCCTCCTGCATCTCTAATAGTGTCTTCGATTTTTAAGATGGCACTTTCTAACGCTTTTAATCCGTCATTGTGCTCCAGCGTGGTGGTTGTTACGACGTATAGTGGGGGTGCAATTAAATTTATCTAAGCAGTATCAAACGTAAACTGAAAACCAGTTGCATGTAGATAATACAGGAATGCTTAATTTAACATTTTTTACCTTAATAGGCATATCCTCAGTGGAACAAGCAATACCTTGCCTAAGAGCATTTTTGACAGCATCAATCCCTTCGTAGCCATAACATGCCACCTCAATGTCTAAAATTTATGTAAACATAGGTACATCAGCTACAAGCGTAGAAATTAATTCAATCGGATAAACAACCTCTCGAAAGTTGCAAATGTTCACCTGAACGTATTTTCACAGCTTGTGGTGTCAGCCTCCGTTTAATATTGGAAAGTAAAACTTCTTTCGTTTCATCATCTAAATTACACTCATCCAACACTGAAGGATCTCTATAATCAATTGATAAGCAACTTAAACAACCCAATCTCAGGAAGCAGGGAAAACGAAAATTAGCAACAACAGAAAAACATACGTCACAGCATGCTTGAAAACTTCATAGGCATAGCCTTGTTTTTTGTGCTTGTCATCGAAGTACCAAGCAGTTTTCTTGTATAATGCCTCTAACTGCTCCTCTCCATAATTAAGCAGCTCAGCAACGTGTCGCAAAATGCTATTCACCTGTGAAAAATAATCTTGAATGAAATTTATATAATCTTTTATGAGTTTGACCAATATCAGGAATAAAAAGTTTCCCTCATACAGCTTTTGCATAGGCAAACTTCTGTTCGCATTTAGCAATATCTTCTGCCGATACTCTTCTCTTGGACAGATCAATGTACCCTGAAGGTGAGAAAACATTAATGCATGTTAATGAAAGTCAGATGACTGATTCTGTATTTCTCAGAAGCGTGTTAGACTGGATACCTTTTTCTTTGTCGACCCTTATAACAACCACGCACTCATTTCGGCCTACCCGAATCAGTTTATTAATAGATCGAATACGACGTCGTGACAGTTCAGACAACAGAATCATGCCCTCGATGTTGTTATATTCCAACAAATGTACATAAGCACCCATTTCTGCTATTGATCTTACAGTGACCATAACAACATCCTCTATTTCTGGGTAGCGCTGAGAGTAAAACCTGCATGTTAATACCATTATGCCGACCTCGAATATTTGCAATGCCAACCGAATGGGTGCTGCAATAATGTAATAAAAACAAAATAAATTAGACAATACGTTATATGGTTACTGTGGATTTATAACGTTATAAATTCTAGTTTCAAACGTTCATAGACATTATCAGCTTGATGCGTATGCCAAAAACCATCGATTTTTATAAAATCAACTGCGCTAATAAGTAAAATGAATCAAAAACACTATGCCAAAGTACGCTAAAGCTGACGCAATCAGGCATGGCGCAGTGCACTTTAAACATGCAAGGGCTCAAGTAAGTTACCACGCATTAAACTTTAATCGGAAACACATAAGCACATAGGAGTTCTTTTATCATTAAAATTATAAAACTTACATCAAAATATGACAAGAAATTCAGCAAACAAAACCAGACATGTGGCATAAACGTTTCTTTCCAACCGGTCCGGGAGAAAACAGTGTTGTCCGCTCAAGAGTAAGAATTCTCCGCTAGTATCTACTGTATATATCAAGCAACTGCAAAAAAATTAAATCTCATATACGAGTCGAAAATCAAAACATTAATTTGATAAATAAACCGATTATATATCTTACTGCTATTTTATCCTGCTATAATATACCCACGGAAGGCACAGTAAATTCATATAGGGACTTCGTACGGTATCATTGGTGTATTTCTGCCATATTTTCAGACGATTTTTAAATGCGTGCAAGTTTTCGCAAAAGTCATGAGTTCAGAAATACCAGTAGATATTGAAATTATTGTGGGTACATATGAAGAGATTTTGATAGGATATCGCCTTGAAAAGGAAAATAATGTAAGCATATTGCGGCCACCTTATGTAATTTCAACTTTGATTAAGCCTACATGGTGCTTTTACAGTATATCCAGCTTGGCCATGTGGTTACAGTGGCATTACTGTAGGCTACATTATGATGAAATATTTGTAATTACTTAGGAGTACAAGTTAGAACAGAGTTTCACAAATCACGTTCATTGTGGCAGTATTCGATCATTGGCAGTCTCAGACAGGTATATTGCATCTGGTAGTACGGACGAGACAGTGAAATTGTTCAACATACGAACGAGATCAGAAGTCGGTTCTCTTATCCAACAAGAAGGTATGCAAGTGTCTTCTGCCTTTATTAACAATATAAACATAATATAAAATAATACATCTATTTTCGTGATGACAATTAAGCCTAAAATGCGCCTTAGTTAATGCTGATTATTTTCAGGTTCGATTAATAGTTTGCAGTTTTACCAAAACAGTCACTTGTTCAGCGCCAGTGATGATGGTACCATTTGCATCTGGAAACCCGGCAGTTGGCAGTGCCTCAAGACGTTAAGGGGACACAAGTAATTCCTATTTTTATTTCAGGCCTCTGATGCTTTGCTTAATGCCCGAGTTTTAGCTTTCTCTCATAATTTCACTTGGTTGATTATGTATTTATCCATTCTCATAGTGGAAGTGTGATGTCATTATCCATACATCCTTCTGGAAAACTAGCCCTAAGTTTAGCCAAAGATCGGTCGTTAAAAACCTGGAATCTAATTAAAGGGCGTCCAGCTTTCACCACTAATATTAAAGCTGGTAAGGTCGTTAGGAAAGCATTTATTAGAATCTGCTAAGAACCCTATATGAACGTTCATTTATTTTTAGTTGGGAATCTGGTTCAATGGTCAACGGATGGAACCACGTATGCAGTCGTTATCAACCACCGTGTTGACATTTACAGTGTTGAGGTAGATAAAGCATAATGCAAGGGGTCGATTTTTAAGATTTCCAGGGAATATTTTTTAACTCCACCTATTTTTGTAGACGGCAGGTATTATTCACTCCATTGATTTTGGGCGGACAGTGAATGCGCTGATATTCTTAAGTGTATGTAATAAACGTGCAATTTAAAAACTTCGTTTGTTATCATTATAATTAATTTGCCAATTGTTTTTCACAGGCAAATATTTTAGCCATAGGTGGGGAAGGTGAAAATATTGAATTCCACGCAGCAAACAAAAAGGCTATACTCGGTGTTTTTCCAACAAAAACAAACAGGTATTTACAAATCACTCGATTGTCAGTGCCTTATGCAAGAGATGCAAAATTGGATAAAAAGTGGTTGCGCAACTTGTAGACGCTCTTATTTTAAGAGCTATGGCAGATTATTTTGTGAAGATTTGCATGGACCTTTTATTGGCTTAAAAAAAGGCTATGTCACTAATTTTAACTGTTTGAATCAATGCAACTGAATCTGCCATTTTAGTGAGCGGTATATTTACATTAAATATTTTCAGGATAAAATCGCTAAACTGCATCGTATCACCTGAATCCAAGAACAGGAATTGGTTAATATCATCATCGAGTGATGGAAGCATTAAAATATGGGATCTTGATTGCACTGCAGTGAGTGCAAATATGTAGAGCACTTCAGTTTTATTGGCATTTATTTTAACTGATTCAAACTTGCCTGTTTCAGCTCGATAAAATTCCTAAATTAATAGCCAAGGCTGATGCAGGCTGCCGAATTACGTGTCAAGCAGTTTCGTGCAGGTCAAAGAGTAGTCAATCACCATCCAAGGACGGGGCTACGGCTGAGAAAGAATCTGAACCTAACCAAAGCGATGATGGCGATTCTGATAAGGGTGAGGGTTAGTCATAAATCGCCCATAAATAGATTTACGATCTAAACATAAATTCACAGCGTTTTTACGTATTTCAGAAACGCCACCTGGGAAAAAACTAAAAAAGAAAGATTCCGAAGATGGGAACTCGAAGAAAAAAGTGCGGATAGAAAAATGAGGAGTTATTTTCTGTTGTAACAAAAATAAATTGTACAATAAAATTTAATATTTCTATTTACATCATTTCACCAGGTGTGTGAATAAAGGAGTACATTGGAAACTGTTGCCAAGTTGAATGCACAAAGTTACGTTAGTAGATGTTGGGAGAATTTTAAGGTGCTGAATCTTTCTAATGCCTTTCCATGAAAAATAGCTAATGAGCAAAAGCAAGACAATATAACAGCTAAATATTGATAGTACTCCCATTTGTTTTCTCACAACGTGGTTACAGCACAGTTTATATTTTCCTCATTTCATATTTTATAACTGCGTGTAATGACTGAAAACTTATTATTCTATACGCTTATATTACAGCAACAACAATTACAATTTTTATAAATAAACCATGAGCTGTAAACGATTATGAAGAAAGTTTCCAATTAAGTTTTTCTGAATCTTTGAATTTTAAGTTACGTATTGCACCAGCCCGCTCATGGCTCTTGGAGCATCCCTGAAAAAACGGAGCTACACACAGCTAGGAGGGTGCAATGTATAGTCCACGTTTCATTAAGTTTCATGAAAGAATAAAAGACAGGGTTCCCCCAGACATTGAAAACCTGAAAAAGTCAGGAAACTTTAAACTATCTGGAAAAGTCAGGGAAATTCAAAGCAGTCATGGCGATCCAAAATTAATACTTCTACATAGTTAGCTCAGGGCCCATTTTCTGAGTACAAATTTTCAAAATTTTCCACATTTTCAGAGGACAAATTTTTACAATTTTCCACGTTTTCCATGTACAAATCTGCAAATACTCCAGGTTTCCCGAGTAGAAATTTGCAAAAATATTTACGTTTTCCGTGTACAAATTTGCAAAATTTTCCACATTTTCAAACATTTTTTTTTGCTGAAAAATATTTTCCAGTGTCGAATTTGCAAAATATGTCGATTTTCCACATTGTCATCGGTCAGGGAAATTTTTTTAAAAACCTGGAAAAGTCAGGGAAATCGAAAATGAAATGTCCGGGTGAACCCTGAAAAGATGAAAAAAGAGAGAACCGAAGTAGAGTACATGTACGCGTCGACGCTCTCCTTTAAAAAGTTGCGGAAAAAAGCGCGTCTTTCCTTCTGTTTTGGCATCAGCTGTTGGCGCCAGGCTCATTGGTGGGTGCCCGCCAGATGGCGTTCCCGTCCTATCGATCGATCGCCACTTGCTGCTCCTCAAGTTCGGCAACCGCCAGCAAATTCATCCGGAGCAACGCGGCGGCGGAGGCGAGACACACGAGAGAGACAAGTAGAGAAAGATGAGCGAGGTATCGTACCTTTTTCCGCAGCCGCATTTCCGTCGCCAAAACGGGCATTTTTTGAACACGTTTACCGCATTTTTTCCTCGCCAGATTGAACGCGTCGACGCCGAGGTGATGCGCGTTCTGGAATACAACATGAAAAAATAAGAACGTCTCGAAACGGGACGCGCCGAGCACGTACGAGCGAGCGTTCCAATTTTCCAACGACGATATGGAACGCGTTGGATTATCCGAAGAGAAAAACGAAGAAAATTCAACGTTGATTTGAAACGTCGACGAGTGAAAAAAAAAAGTAATAGGAGCGAGAAAGAAAGAGACGATTATAAAAACGGTGCGTTTTTCCAAAGGCGTGTTTTTTGGCACAGATATCGAATGGCGTGCGCGATTCGAATGGAATATGCCGTGTTTACGACCACCATGTTCAACAACGTTCGCGTTGCATAAACCTCGAAAAACGTGGATGGAAAAAGCGAAATAATAAGAATATTACGTTGAAAGGTGGTCTTAACAACTGTCCCTTGGCCAGGAAAACAGTATTCGTCTCTATCCGACTCAATTTCGAATAAATTACGGGCCTAGTCAACCCGCCTGCCGTTCAGTTTACAAAAAAAAATAAAATGATCAAAATTCGACAGTTCATAAATGAAAGGTGAAATTCAATTGATATGGATCGAACGCTATGAAAGGATATTATACGTTTCAAATGGTAAGTGTAAGATTATTCGGATCGTTTGCACGATACCCTCCCTTAAAGCGTCCACATTTTCATCGATACATCGCTAAAACTGGTACTGTACTGTATATACGGTGCGACGCAGGTTTTCGAACAGATGAAAAAAGAAAAAAAAAATGCGGCATTTAGGAACCCTATATATAAGTATTTTTTGTCCGAGTCAAAAAATCGATGAGATTAACTCCGAAATAATACCTTTTCCGCAAAACGGTGGTTTGTTAACTACTCAGGCCTTTTCTCAGCAATTTTTTCAGTGCTTAAATAATTTAGGAACGTAAATTTAAAATTGCGCTAATATATATTGAAACGTATTGGATGCCAACTCGGGTTGTTTAGGATTCAATATCATCGGAAATGATTCAGGCTTTCGATATCAAGGGAAAATCTCGATGAATTAATTAAAACGAATAATTTCATTTCATTTTATTTTTTTTAGTTTATTCAGTATAGAATGGTGCGCCGAAATGCGAAGTCACTTTTGGAATGGAGAGTCCACAATCAGAATTTCAGCTGATGAACGATAAAAACTGAAGCGCAGTGTCGTGCATGATCCGCTCGTAATTGAGTTTCTCGAAATTTTTGTTCACACCCGCTGATGCGTAATTATTCAAAGTAGACTAATTGATCGTAATGAAAAAGGGGCTATAAGGATTAATTAAGCCGTCGCGTACATTTTTCACAAATAAACATGTTGAAAATGAACGAATACTCTTGGCTTTTTCGAGTGCTGGACAATGGCAGCGTAAAGATGAAGTCATCGCTATATATTCGTCGGTGAGATGGCAGGTGCATTCCAATAACAACTATATATGTAATATATACGCGCACAATATAGAAATTATATACCAATTTTATCGGGTATATTTGTGTACACTAAAACGTAATTGCACGATGACGTCACGAAAATCTAACACCCAATTTTCCCGATCGATATTGTATGTATTTATTGTATTTAAATATAAATGTAACTTCGAGTGCTCGGATGCTTTTGAAAACGTGAGCGGCCTACACATGAAACTCCCGATTTAATCTCACTCTCGTTCCGCATCGTCTGGTGGATGGGGGTAGCAAATTTGTACAAAATGACCGGTTTTTTTAATAAGCACGAGCCAAATGGCACACGTTTCCATGGAAATTACGTACGTATCCTTGGAAACGCGTGCTTACTCCAGGAGCGGCCATTTTTTCCGAATTTTCGACCAACATCCGCCAGACGGTGCGCGAATCAAATACAGGCAATTGAAACGCGTGAGGAAGGCCGTCTCACAAAATATAATGAAGAAAAGCGTGCCTACAGTAAACTTACGATTAATATACACAGTATACAAAAAGACCAGTATGACGACACCGCTCACTTTTCCCTAGCCATGTGCTCGCAGCGCCGCGTATGTCAAAGGGACCATGGGGAACGTCGTTCACTCCTACTTCACTCACTACTTTCACTGAACTAGTTCATCGTTCACTAGTTCGAACCGGATTTATGTGAACTAGCGTCAACTCAACTGTCGCTCATTGACATGTAGGCCTACTTGAGTCAACTATAGTTCTTTTTTTTCTCGTTCACTCAATCGTCCTTTATCGTGTGGCGCGCTTCACTCGTTTTGGCCGTTCGAACATCAAAGGTGCCGACACGGAGTGGGCATACTGGTCTTTTCGTATACTGTGATTAATATATTAAAAATTGGCGCTGTACTTTTGCGGGAAAAATAACAAAATGAATCGCGGGTCGGAATTTTCCCCCCAGAAAAAACACTAAATTTGCGTAAAACAGTATAATTATTTCGTTTTATCATTCATGCGATAGCTCGAGAAACCTATGTGACCTATGTCGTGACCTATGTTGCGCCTGTACTGGGCTGAAAGTGACCTCTATATACTGCTTAGCACGCTGGGTAAAACGTGGCATAAGAATACGACGGAAAAGGAAAGTTATTTGGATTATATTTCGGGGTGAATGAGCACGGCAATATTGATGAGAGCGCGTTGTGACGAGGTTGTTCGACTTTAGGATGGGTATACAAATTGGGTTACGGATCCGAATAACCCGTGCAATTTTGAACTTCATCGTAGGAAAAGAAAAAACCACGAGAAAGCCGTCCGCTTTAATTAGAATACGCATGCGCCGACATTAAACCGTCTTCATTTCTTCTAACTAAAAAGCCATTTGAAGTATTTTTGCAGGCGCATATGCACGCAACAATGGCAACCATTTGCTTCTATCCACTTTAAATCGATTGCCGTTTATTCATTTCCTATACAATAGCGCCCCGGTGTACTTCCATAATGTAGAGCGGGGCAATATAATAGGCCTAGCCTAGCATGTTAAACACATGTGAACCCGTAGGCTTATTAATGACGCTACTGACATCAAATTAAAATCCCCCGATCGCGAATAATGGCTTCCACGTACAGGGTGACCACGCAGAATTTTCTCAGAGACACCCTGTACGGTTATAACGATGGTCAGGCTATTTTTAACGCGCGATCACCCTGTACGCGTGAACCCACTTGTCATTCAGTTTAGAAATACTTCAGGGTTATTAATAAGTAGCCCATATTTTTTAAAAAAAAATTCCGAAAGAAACATCGCGCATGCACTCACTGATAGAAATATAAATAAACACTGCGGGGCGAAAATATGTATAAAGCTCTTCCGTTTACGACTTGAATGATTACAAACATGCTAGCGGAACCATTCGGTCCAACTATAGGTTTAAAGCGAATAAAATATGAAAATTTGCAGCCATAAAATAAAAAAAGTATATGTTCGGTATAGAAAATAATGCATATGCATGCATGGAGTACTTGTTTAAAAAGCAGCTTTTTTTCCGAGGTTTTTGTTTGTTTGTTTGTTTATTTGTATGAAGGAATCGGCATATAAACAGTACAATAAATCGTCTTTATTAATATCTATTTATAATGTTTTATTTAATTTTCCTGTTCTGGCTTTTAAGGTATCCTACTATTCCGAAAGGATATTTTTATAACTAAGCAAATAAATAGTTTTAAATAAACTGGCAGAGGATATTTTCAGAAAGCGAGAAATTTATATTCAAATATAAGTCTTTCGTATAAAAAGAAGATTTACCAAAAAGATTTTCTAGCAAAAGATTATACTGTCTCATTTTTCAGTCCGAATTGGTAGGTTTCGAAGAACTCAAAAGCATTTTTTATCAACCGAAATCATCAATCAAAGAATGTAACGTTCTCACTATTCAAATATGAACCATGTACGTGTTGTACATGTTTCGAAATTGTTCAATTCATAATTTACCAAACCATAAACTTAACGCGTTGCAAAATGAATTCGTATTTCTAAAAATCTTCAAAAACTTGTTCGAAACGCCAGTCTAGCTTCAAGACTTTAGTTTTAAATTTTTATTCAGTTAAATTATTTAAAATATTACTTGCTCGATGATCACAGGGTTACACTGGATATAGTATTCATGGAGTTTCTTAGTCGAGCATCATAAACAGGATTTTAAAAGATCACATTGAAATTGGGGTTGTAAGGAAAAAATCCACTTTCGTTGGCATAAAACGGGAGTTTTCCCGCGGCCACGGTAACCGTGCGTTTACGTTCATTTTAATAGCAAAATTTGCAGAAAAAAAATAAAATGTTCGCCGCGCACATGCTAAGATTAATCGCCTCTGCAGGCTTTTTCCAAGCTGTTCGAGGATGTTATAAATAGAGGTATTTTAAGCCACTCCATTGCCAGCATTTCTGCAAAGAGCGAGTGCTAATGGGACGTTAGCCTACCAAATATTGCTATTGTTAAACTGCCTATCCGTTTGCGGTAGATCTGGAAACGAGATATAGAAATTGCTAAATGTGGATAAAAGAATATTCTATAGAAGATAACTTAGACGATTGAGAGCTTGAGATGACCAGATTAATAGCACTTATTTATTTACTAGGCGAAAAATATGAGTCCTGTTTAGTTTTTTTTTCAGAAAGGAAGCGTTGTCGTCACGCTTGCCAGATGCCAGCTTTTTATATTTTATAATTTGAATTGTGAGCAACTCATTATCAGCGCCATAGAAATCCTGAAAGGAACGATAAAGTGGAATTTCACCAATATATAGAGAAATTCACAAATACAATTTTATGAGTAAATAAGTAAGGTTGGATAACCTTATTATAATTTACATTATTACGCCCTCAATTTTACATGTATACATGTTACATGTTTGATATTTGTTTTTGCTGAAACTTTTGGATATCCTTAACTCTGGTTGATAATGAAAATAAATACCTGAAATGCCATTTCAATTCATTAGTAAGTTCCTATTTAAGTATTTATATATTAATATATGTTTGCAAATTTTAACATTTTTACTCTAGCATCCCCTTGTAGTTGGCAAACCCTGCTTTCTTACGTGCTATCAGTGATTGCCTAAGGATCGAATATGCGACCGTTCATACACGTATACTCGCAATACTGTAGATCTGTTCAAAAGTCGTAAACTTAAGGAAAAAGAAATAATGACGTCAACGGACGTCTCTCAAAAGTGTAGAGAAATAGGACGATACCACGCGCAAGTAAATCGGCGACATTTCAAAATACTAAGAAAACAATGGCAACATTTGAGTGAATTTATTAAATTCAAGTTGGATTTTAAATATATGATATCTTATGAATATACGCCACAGTATACGAAATTCCAGTATGGGCACTCCGTGTCGACACCTTTCATGTCCCCCTGTCCCGAAAAAATACGACTGCAGCGCAAGAATTTATACGGTGGCAGCTAAGGGCTCGCAAATATAAAAACTCCCAACGATACGACGCGATATGATCGTATCGTATAGCAACGCTACAAAGATTCCTCTGGTAAACGTGTGCAGCAGACGAAAAATGCCGCACCATAACATATCACATTTTGATAAAGCAGACGCTGCCTACGAGGGCA
>JAQGAO010001394.1:0-24690 GCA_034697705.1 Ommatoiulus sabulosus
CGAGGGTTGACCCCGTTGTTGTTCCCCCACTTAATCTTTTAAGTGCACATCTGGGATCGATGGCGCACCTCCAACAATAACGTACCTTTATCATATATTCTCTATAAAGTTCGTTTTAACGTCAAATAGCGCCAATGGTTAGGAACTAGTATAGGACGGGACAGGAATGAGTTCTTCCTAATGAGGTTTGACTGTATTGTAGATATACGTGTAAATCTGAATGAAATAACTGCTCAGACGATTTCGTGTATATTTAAAGGTATACTGATGTTATATTATATCTGAATTGCTAAAAGTTATGGATAGATAAAAATTACATTAAATTTTCAAAATCCTTTTTTTAATTTTTAAAGAAAATCATGTTTTTTAATGTTAGGATTTCAGGTTGTCCTGTAGTAATTGCATATGTGATACAATGTAACAGTATCGTGCCGGGGGAAGACTAAGCGAGCCCATTTGCTTATTCCACGTGATGTACGTGTATCAAAGATGAGTGGGCAAAAAAAGACGAATTTCCGGTTTGAGATTAATCGTTTCTACTTCACACCTCAAGATCGTCGTGTAGATCAAACTGATTATTCGCACTATCAGCGCACTCCTGTTATGCAAATGAGTGAAGGGTTTCGTCTTTCATATATCTTCCATTCATCATTAGCCAATGCAAATATCAAATTAATGGCGTAAGGTGTTTGGCAGACCGCTCCCCCTGGGAGGGGTGCATGGGGGAGACAACTGCTCCACCTCGTAATCAAACTCGGGTCACAATTTTAATGAGCGTAAGATTGAACCAATTATGTTTTTATCGGCGCTTAATTGAAAATGCGTTAATCCGCAGCGAAATTTTAAATTCGAAAATTGAAACGTATATTTGTATATTGAAATCGGTAGAACCGATACTTGCTCGTACCATTCTGCTTCGAAAAAATGGCGGGATGGAAAATAATCCATGGTTTAATTATAGCTAGATGCAATCTTATAAATTGCCCAGTTTAAAAAATAAAAGAAGCCGATAGAGTCATTGTAATGATACAGTAGCTTAACGCTTTGGGCAAATTGAGGATTATCTGATGAGCAATGTGTGTGGGGCCCACAACTTTTTGATACATTTATCTTCTTAGATTTCAAACTATATGCGTTTCCCTTATAAGTATCTCAAAATGAGATCTGCATTCAAAAAAATAACATTCATGTTCTACCCAATCGTGGGGTGACATAAAAATATATGAAAGTTACAGTGAAAGCCGCTTAAATCGATCACGTTTTTGCCAGCGATTTTGACTGAAATGAGCGGCTGGACGAAATAAACGATGAAAGTAAAAAAAACATGCTAAAGATTGACCTTACTAAAATAATTTATATGTTTTAAAAAATACATATATTTAATTGTACATATGTATTTGTATTTACATATTTTTAAAATGAACTTTATAAAAAAACTGTAAGTGTTTGCGTTATGTAGACATGTGGAAATTTGAGCGAATTATGCGACTTTTTTACATAGGGCGGCATAACCTGTAAAGTGATCCCTTCTATATATGTTTCCAATCAGGAATAAAGCTTTTTATTATTATATAGGAAAAAAATCCGTTTTGACCGAATAAAATGGCTGATCGAATTAACAGGCATTCACTGCACATCAAATCGCCTGTCGAGTTGTATATCGTTAAACTACAAGTACACCAAAATGACCAAATCAAGGTATTCGTAACAGTTTTGGATACAATCTGTCGAAATACTTCAAATTTCAGTAAATCCACAGACTTCGATGGGCCGTTGTCGTCACTCGCGAATGGATGGGGGTCGCCCATAAAACCCCGTTGTCGAGTTGCTAATCTGTATTTGCATCTCTCGACTTTGACACTCAATGCGCTAATCAGTATTTGAAAGTGTGATCCGCAGCACGTTTTGCGGAGAGGGGGGGGGAGAAAGAAGCCATTGGGTCATTCTTTTGGCCGCAGTCAATTCCCCCTGAATACCTGGCCATGCAGCATTCGTAAGGTGGCGTCCATGGCCTAGGGCATGTGTACACAAGGCATCCCCTCGGTCCTCGAGTGCTCGTCAATGGCCTCTAATAGCGGGCCTGTCAAAGTCGGCCCACAACGAGCCTCCGACCAAATTTGACGGACGAGGACGAGCGCGAGTCCAGACTCCGGCCGACTCGTGATTTAAGGCAGGCGCCTTCTTAAGCCGCTCGCTGCGGGCCATGTTCGCCTCTCCTCGGCGGGGTGCATCGCACCTTTTCCCCCATCATTGAATTCCTATCGGCTGGAGCTTCCAAATACAGGGCTCCCAGAAAATAGCGACCAATTTTCTGATTGACCGGGAGACGATTGGTCGAATTTGGACATCAAAAAGTCTATTTGGATATGATCGTTCTAGTTTCATCAACGCTACCCCAACGTCTATGGCATTACAGGTGGAGTGGCCCTTATAAGAAAACCTGAATATACCAAAATTCGAAATGATTTGAACGCCTATGACGCCAAGAACGTGGAATATCCCACATCTGGTCCTCATGATTCAACGAATAGACAAACTTTGTTTCAAGTACGAAATTATTTAAACATTTTACAAAACTGACTTCAAGGTTTGGGTCCCATCCCCAAGATATCTCATTATGAATATATGCTTGCAAATATTCCAAAATCCGAAAACAATCTGAAATAGCAAGTATGTCTGGTTCCTATAGCATTTCTGATAAGGGACGCTCGTATCTGAAAGACCAAATTGATGAACAAGCTGGGAATGTGCATGACGAGATTTACGGGATTGAAAATAAACGTAAATTGATCAATGTTTGAGTGCTTTTTTTGATAATATACAGTATAGTTTATAAAACAAAACTTTATCTAACATTCTTTTAATTATAGTACAGCTGTATACTGTATAGCAGCAGTTCTCTCCCTGCCCTTTTAGATCCCTATAGCCATATTCTTAATGTAGAAAGTGATAGTTAAACATGTGGTGCCACAAATAATAGTGGTTCGTTTGAATTGTTGAGTGATTGGAATGTCTTTTTCCACACCAGAAATATGTAATTTAGAGTATGGGCAAGGCCAGCTGCCATGCACGAGCCATTTGGACACTATAATTATAGCGCTTAGTAAGTGACACGTGGCAAAAAAGTACAGACCACGTCATTCAGGCGGATACCAATGAGGTATAGCGCATGCCACTGTGCATTTTAGGAATAAAAAAACTGCATGCGTGCAAAGTAAAAAAAAATCATTGTTGAAGTACTCTTTTGTTGTTATATGAAGGCAAGCAAGAATGGGTATCACCTCTATAGCTGTATTCCCATTTTGAAAAAGCGTGAGTGAAAATCTTAAAGTTTTTGATAACTTAATTGTTATACGAGCGACGAACATGTGGAAAATATGACTTGATGAAAATGCATGCCGTATACCATGATAAAAGTACCTAATTTTGTTAAATATATGGACACAGTTTGTTTTTACTTTGTTTCATCTATAACATTAGGCACTCAGCCAGTAAGACTAATGAGCAGTTCGCACTTTTATAAAAATGTACGCAAATCAGAACCTTTGGAGATTCTATATCTCAAGCCACCGGCAGTCTTTTTTTGGGTCTTTGGAGAACCCCAAGATTGGTTCTAATTTTTTTTTCGAATGTTCTAAATACAGTATATTCAAAAGGTGCAAGTGTATTGAATTCTTATACTGTTAAATATTGCTTTAATGCAACTTTTCCTCTTTTTCTTTCATTTTCCTTCCATATTTTCTTTTATTCTAATTGCAAGGTATACATTTATTGTACTGCATGGATTGTATATGAAAGTATGAACAATACTATTCTTTCATATAGAAAATATATATCGTGCTTACAGTGTATGCATGCATCATGATGTGAGTCCAGTCCAACCAACAGTATAGCTAGCTATTCCAAGGGAAACGAGAATTTGCCACCAAAAAAATTACAGAAATATAACTGATCCTTTTCTTTCATTACAAACGTCCAGAAATGATTTTACACCGAAGGCCAGTGCTGCGTATACATCATGCAGCCAGTTTTTTTCTTCTGATTTTGAAAGCAACAGCATAATCTTCGTTCGTATCATTAACCTAACTTTATAGGCCTAATTAATACCGGATTACCGCTGCCATGTTTTGATTATAGAGTGCGGTTTGATTGGCGTGCTATTAATATTGAAATTTTTAAAATTATTTGCGTGTGCATATTTCCCATTAATTTTCCACATGATTTTGCTAAGCGGAGGCAAGGATGGACCCAGTCCTCTTTCAACCCCTGAAGATGAAGGTGATGGAAATCCCTTTGAATGACATGGGCAGCGCGCTGCATTCTGGGATCGCCCATTTTTTCTGAAAGCCGGAACTTCTCTATATAGTATATACGTTATGAATTAATAAGTTCAGTCCTCTCCCCCATCCCGAACTTTCTCCCTCAGATAAAGGTGGGTGATGTTTGGGTGTTCATTTCAACGCCGTACCTGTGCTTTTGGCCACAACTTGAGCGCATAATGAATATCTATGGGTTCGTCCTAAGGGCTTTTGTCGATACACCCCTATTCAATTTTCAATGGGATATATAGATAGTTTCTCCAAAAATGATGTCTGGTAGACGCGCGGCTATACAATAAACAAACCTTGCCTAATTACTAGTCTCTTAAGAAATTTCTGACGTCTACCCCGAGCTCACTTTTGGCAATCCGTCTTCCAAAATATAACCCTCATTTATTTTACATGACAAGCACACTGCATTATGCATTTTCGTGCTTAAATATTAGCTAAACGTGCATTATACATGGATGGGTTATGAAAATTGTACATGAGCAGATGCATGTATATGCCAATCAGGAGAGAAAAAGCCGAGAACCTTTTTATGCCAAGTTCTTAATGGGGAAAATTTGAACTCACGTGTTGCAGGTTGCGGTTTGCTATCTCGTGTTCATAAAATGAGCATAGTTATGCATGAATTTCTATTTAAGACTAATATTCTGCGAATTGAAACTCTAAAAAAATACGAGAAACTGAATTATTTGAATTAAAATTAAAAATATTAAGTTTTTGATAAATGCGCATGCGCAGAAAACCGTGTGTAGATCAGCATCATGCATGATCACCTTGATCACGTTGACAAACAGGCATGACACTCACGCGGTATCAGCATCATCTAGGCATTTTCACAACTCGCAATATATGACGTCACGATCTATATCTGTTAACACACATTGACATCATCCTTGGCAGCATTCACCATGGACTGAGTTGTTTAGACAAAGCTAAGATAACGCCATCGCAGCAATTCATACAATAAACATTCGATACTTTGATGCCGGAAACGTCTCCAGTTTTCCTCTTTATCCGAGAATAACTTTTAATTTTCATTGTCCACATATCATGCAGTATATAGCGAAATTTTTTAATCAAAATTTTGGACGTACTGGTCATAACTTTGAAAACCAAACAACTTTAAATGTTCGAACAATGAGCATTGTATAGGCTATCATACAGTTGCGTGCATCGGATGTTTTCATTGATCTTGTACAAACAGGCGAATCCATCTTGAAGTAAAGACATAATAAGCAGTTCGATTTCTACTGTGGCAATAATGGTTCAGGACTTGAAACATCGATATGAAAAACACTATACGAATCATGATAAACAGCAAATAGGTATAATGATGGGTAGTTTTTTTTTTATTTTGTTGCAATGGATTTTTTCCCCTCAAAAGCGACGTTGTGTCCATCTCGTAAGGGTCAAGGTCCGAACATGAAAGCTTCCCTTCCCCCATAAACCGCTAGATCAATTCCAAAAGTTTTTTAAAAACCAGGTATGCTCAAGTTCCCCATTTTCTTTCGCAGAACGGGCAAGTTGAAACCAAAACTCGTTGTGCTACAACATGGCCGCCGAGCAATATATCTGGATGACGTCAAGCGCAACTCATCTATAGGGTTGCATGCATGGTCTGAGTCCTCATGCAAATGAATTACGTGTAGGGTGAAAGTCATTGCAGTTAATTAATCGAAAATTAAACTGGCTCGTTTGCTTTTAATTTAACGGTGACTTAGCAAAGGCTGCACGCACACAAAAAACCCCAACGACCGCTCATCCATTTTGCACGTTAAAAAGCGATGCATGCGTCAAACATTTTCAATTGGTCTCCGTCAAGATATATTAATTCAATTTTTCTCTTCCCATTTGATTACGGCGAATAAATGGAAAGATGAAAAATGGCTATTAATATTTTACACCCGACATATATTTCGCCACAGACGCAGCGGGGTGGCGGCCATTCCAGTTGGACCCCCTGCCGGCCCAACATATATAAACATTTCCATTATAAACTGTCTCACCCGCGCCATGCCTTTCAAATTATATATCGATCTTCACAAAAAAAAAAAAAAAAAAAAAAAAAAAAAAAAAAAAAGCGCGTGTATCGACGCACCGTGGAGGCATGCGCGTCCGTTGGCAACACGCATATAATTGCACGGTTGTTAATGACTTTTGAAACGAATTAAGGACTGCATTATTTGGAAGTAGGAATGTAAGTCACGACATAGCCCGTGCTTTTCATTATCCCCCCACCGAATTTGACGGCTGGCAGCCATTGTGCTTATGCTAATGAATAACTTGGTGGGTGGGACGAACAATGGACCGTTTGATGAAGCGAACGCATTGCTGCACTTAGTCTCAGAGATCAGCGTGAAATATGCATTATTGTTGCACGACCTACATCTCCTTGCTTCATTTCGAATTATGCACAATCGAAAAACGCACCAGAAATGGTCTAAAACTGAGACGCTCATAGAACTGCATGCATGATGGGCAGTTGGAAACCATTCTTTTTCAACCTCTCGCAAGGTTGTTGCTTGCTCTGCAGCCTGCAGGTTCCAGAACGGGGACAACTATGCAGTCAATGTCTGAAACTGTTCCACCAGGTGGTGCCCATTGTGGCACAGCGTCGCACAAACAGTGCACCCATTAAATGGAATTCTTGGGTTGACCAACACATTCCTCGATCGGAGTATCATCGAAATTCGACTGAAAACTCCATCTCAGACGACAAGAATTTGAGGGACTGGGAGAAAGAATTCGATACGAAACAACGCGTGACTAAACAATGTTGTCCTTGTTCTAAATACTATCCGCATCGTTCAAATCACACCGATTGCATATTGGTCAGGAACAAAAAAAAAACACACCCGCATCTCAGACTTTTGCATGCGGTGCTGGCCTGGAGACAATTCGTTCTTCGACGCTATGAAGCATATACAGTGTACGTTGTGAAGTGCAAGAAGAACTTAGCTGTTTCCGTAAATTCTTCAGGGGAGCATTCGTGCAGTCATCTAATACCTCGCGACAAAATGCAGCGTTTAAAATGTTAGTTTAACCTGACGAAAGGTTGTGTACGATGAGCCAGGGGTGGGCCAACATTCTTGGGGCTGCGCGTCCCTCTCCCTCCCACCTCGTCGCCATTTTTGAATGCTCGACATAGTACGCATCAAGTGAGGCGAGAGCGATTACGTTACAAATATTCCATTAAGCATCCTCGTATATTCGAGGAATTAGCGGGGAAATGTGGATGGCTCGTATATCATCCATGTCCTAAACGAGTCCCATCACTGCAGAAGACCGTCAACAGACGGTTGCACTAAATGCTGTCTGAACTGCGTGGCGTCGGAAGGAACGTCGAGCATCCCAACACGTAATTTCGACCAAATTCAGACTGACTGCTACACGTTTTCTTTATTATTGCTGACATTTCTTCCATTTTCCACCATCGCATTCCCTCTTGTTGATCCGGCTTATTTTTGGAAATGACATCATTTCGGAAGGCGCAAAACCCTGGTCTTCAATGAATCTAGCGGAAAGATCACATTTCGAAAATTTGTTTGACCCTTGTAGAAAGTAGATCTTACATGCTTCAGATCAAGGCAAGAATCAAGCTGAGATGCGAAATAAGGAAATGGGTGTGTTTTTAATGTTCCCAGCCATGTTTACATCATTTACTATTATTATCTGTTTAGTCGTGAGATGGCCGACCCTCAGAGACTTCATCTACCAACTTACTACAAGGTGTCCTCCTATATCAGAATATATTTTTGGTTTGGAATGTTACAGCCATGAAGTTTATCGGTGCAGGTTTCACAGAGTATGTCATCGTTGCTTTCTCCAATCTTTTCCATTTACACGGGCTTGGGACCGGCAACAATAGCGAAATGCATCACTGTGTGTGGCTGCATGGGGTGAGATTATTTTCCTAGGGCCTCGTTGTTCGATTGAGAAAATGGCGTCAAGAGGATCTTCGCGCAGTACCAAGGGACATCCATTTTACGAACGACCCGCCCAATTACCCCAAATGTGCGCTTCTTGCAGTTGGAATTGTTGGCGGTGGTGGCGCTGACGTTTCGCGAGAAATGGTGAACGCCATCAGACGCGCATGGTTTAATGGACTTGTAAAACTGTGATTTCCTTTTTGGTTGATTGCCATCTTTGATTAGCAGCAGAAGAGAGCTATTTCCATCGTTTATCTTGATGAAACTATATAGGTAGTCGTCAGCTGCGTTTTGCGACTACAACCCAACGACTATTTCCATTAGTCGCGAATGCTAATTAATTAGCATAATGCCGACGTAATGTAGCGAACGACAACTTATTTAGAAGTTGCGGCGCAAACGACTGAGCAGAAGTTTTGAAAAACCGAATGAAATTATCGACGTTTGCTCGCATGGTCTCGGATTCGTCGAGTCCCATAAAATTTAATTGCAAACGCGAGCTTGCCCCCTTAGCTCTCGCACCCTTATTTTTAGCTGATTCGTTGGCATTTCTGGCATTTCTCGTGAGATGCACACGCTAATTAAAGTCAAAAATGCGCCCGGTTGAGGCGCGTACATTTCAGAGCGAGTTTATTTTAGATGTGCACTTTCTAGGAAGTTTTAAAAGCACAATGAGTTTCAAATGTTGATGACAAATTTCAGAATCTTAAAATTCTGAAAGGGTTTGAAATTTCTAAAACATTTGCACGGGTCTAAGGAAGTGTTACTGAATGCTTGAATTTGCATTTAAATATCTTTATTTTAAAATTCATTGAAATTAATTTGCGTTTCATTCGGAATTCACGAGAAATTTACGGCGGAAATTAATTAATTGAATTGAATGACGGCGGTGCTTTCTAATTATTCTTACCCTGCAAGGAGCTGGGAAATTGGGACTTGTTAATGTACTAGTATAAAGTATACGTAATGTTTGGAGGAACTTCAAGGACAAAAGTAGTCATTTTCATTAGCAACAGACTATATATGAGAAAAACACGCATTTCATAAAAGTTGGGCTTCTCTCTATGAGAGAATTACACTTTATACATCATAATAAAGCATCAGCAGATGATATTGTCGACATCAACTTCTATCAGTTAATGGACGAATATGGATATTTCCAAAAACACTAAGATTTTCAGTCATCGATCTGGAAAATGAACTACAAATGATTTGCTTTTTAATTGATAGTTGATGTAATTGTTTGTCTTTTAGTAGCATTTCTCACTCAGCATTCTGTAGAAAACGCAAGCTGTAGAATTACATGTACATCATTGTGCTCCAGCGATGTTCTGTAAATAAGTTGATTGCAGAGCGGATCCTTGGCCAAAAATCTTCCGTTGGAGAAAATTTGAACTCAAGCAATTTGGGACATCAGTTTTGAAAATCGCTAGGCAGTTCATGTACCAACGCAAGCTGCGCCAGTGGCATTCGGCCGAGGTACGATGACAGGCAGCCGTTGTCAATCTCATTCTGACTTTTGTGTCATCCAACGCTATTTTTTGCATTTTTAAAAAAATCTCGTGTCTGGTAGTAGCGTATATACGCTCATATAGTCTTGCAACTAGGAAAAGTGTCATGGGATGCATTGGATGGATGGCCAAAAACATTTAGGAGAAACTGAAGACGACAGGCAGACGGGCGCCTTCCGTCCCCGAGCCAAGCCTGGCAAAGGGGTTCCTCCTCCAACCGCCATGTTTTTTTTTCTGGTCCACCTAGAATTTGGCAATCACCGAAGTCGCAAAAGTTTGACAGTCAAGTTGTGGGTATTTGCGAAACGCAATCATCGTCGTCGTTTTGTTCGCGCTGGGCTTTTGTCGTCCTACAGCTCTTTTTTGTGAGATCCGAACGCCTGCGTGGCTGATGAGAGACAAACAACAACACAAAATATGCATTGTGTGAGCGTGCGTTTGTGCTCCGTGTATAGAAATTGGCTGGCGAGAGATGCGAAAGTGGTCTCTTCACAAATGTTTGCTTTTTCAGGGATGAGTCTGGTGGTGGAGCTGTCAGATTTCGCTGGGGAAGTCCCTGCCCCATCCTCCACAGCGCTTTACCCTCCCCATCAATGTTTTCTATAAGCAGCAGTGCCATAGTAGTCCTTCGTTATGAAGTTCTTGTTACGAGTGCGAAACTCCGAGCTGGTTTTGACGTCATTAATCGAGAAAAAAAATGGTCAAAAATGAATGGTCCTCCGCCGAGGTTGATGGTATATACCATATATCGGCCATTCTGTATGCCTTTTTATGTCAGCTGCGCGCATTAGCAGTGTTTGTCATTGCAAACAAAGCTGTGAAGTTGACTGGCTTTTGCATCAGCACTGTATACAATTGAATAAGGAAGCGCTTTCGGTGTGCTAAATTACTATCTGTTTAGCATGATTTTAAGTCTGATTTAATGTTAACAGGATTTACTGAATTGCAAACAATGCCATGAA
Source organism: Ommatoiulus sabulosus (assembly GCA_034697705.1). Classification (NCBI taxonomy): domain Eukaryota; kingdom Metazoa; phylum Arthropoda; class Diplopoda; order Julida; family Julidae; genus Ommatoiulus; species Ommatoiulus sabulosus. Next base: position 10,731 of record JAQGAO010001394.1, read on the forward strand.
TAGGGCTGAAGAGCCTGTTGTCTTTGGCTACTTATTGAACATCATACTTACTAGAATAGTTAGTTTTATCGCATGTTTGTGGCAACTTCATATCTTAAAAGCTAGTTTAGTTTTTCAAACCGAGAACGTGTATTCTAAATATTCTAAAGTACAGAAACAGTATACATGTGCTCTCTTAAAATGAAATGCCTTTTAGTTTTGGAGGTAATTGAAACTGCAAATTTTCAAAATCTTGACTTTTTCATAGCTCAGATTTAAAAAAATTTAAATCTCGAGATATCACTCGCATTGTTTATGAAGAGATTTATGGTAGGCATACGTCGCAGTCACCCCTGACCTCTCCGGGTAAAACCCCCGAATTCCAAACACCTCGGCGGAGTTGCACAAAAACGAACAACCCAATGCATGCAAACAACAGCATGATGCATGGTGGGTGTGACCGTCATGTTCCTGACAGTTTTGAAGAGAGTATCGCGACGCTAGCCCATACTTGTAGATTGGACCGATTGTGTCAAATCCCCGTGAAAAATTGTCACAACTATAAATGAAACTGCAAGCTCATTTCCATGATCTTCAAGACATGAAAACGACAAGAATGATTGCATTATCCGATTGCGGGTATCCGCAAGCCCCGACCCCTACAAATGGCCGCCCAGGGCCATGTGACATTCCAAAACGGCTCCATAATTAAATTGGAGTAATACCTCATAACACGTGACACGTACGACCCGGGCGAGTTAACGGGTGGTTCTATAGCGCGATACGAAATGTAGTATACACCGCGTGGGACGTTTGAACTCAATTTTGGTCATTGGATTTTTCGTATTTTTGGCCACCGAATTCCATTAGGGCGATTCGAGCTCATGCGGGATATGAGTATCATAAAAATCCATCGTCCGTATTTAAATCCGTGGTGACTTATGAGGTTCGGCTGAAGTCAATTTGGGGGCTATTCTTCATCGAGCAGCGTGTGGTCGTTGGGGTCACGAGATGGCACTGGCTGTCACTTCAAATGTCTACGATGACGAGCAAGGCCGAACCCTAGATATAGGCTTTAATAATCAATTGATGATACACCTCTGAGAACAGGTTCGTCGCAATCTGCTTCCCATTGAATATGCCCTGGCAAAGGGTCACTTGGCACCGCTGCATGGTATCATCCCTTTGAAAATCAATGATGAGGGATGCTTTTATCTCCAGGCATTCACGCGGTTAAGACACACTGGATGGTCATTTTGCTGACGATCGCCTTCATTCCTCTAGATATGCTGTTTGCTGATGTCAGCCTTTGTGGCGAGGTTATTGTAAGACTTTTTTCTCTGATGTGTTGAAACGGTCATGGGCTTATAGTTTGTTGCAACTTTGGTTAAGGGAGCTGAGGAATTTTGCGAAACTTTTATGAAGAAAAATCATATTTACTATTAATATTTTTTTGCAGATGATTATAGCTCCTTACTTAAGCTTGTCATTTAAATACCGTTACCTATAGCCTAGATCTGTTATAGGATGGAACAAGGATTTAGATGCATGAATATATAGAATTTGAAAAGGATGGGTGCATGTTTACACGCCTGCGACAGTTTGAAAAATGTTCCCCATCGCCAATGTTTAACCAAAGTACATATTACATGTAAATACATGTAAACATGTTTAATACTCGGCTGAGTCTCAAGCAATGGATCTTGGCAAACTTGTTTCTTTCTGAGGAAGAGAAATCAAGCATGCAGTTCAGCCAAATATCTAAACACTATAGTTTTAGCGGAAATGTAACAAAAATCTACGTCCGGTTTCAGGGCAGCAATATTCACAATTGGAAGCATGCGGGTGGAAGTTAAGCATTTGGAACTTCCATGCAATGACCCAATTAAAAGGGTTATGTTGACACGTTGTACAACTAGTTAACGCATGAGTAAAAATAGTAACATAAATGTATTACGTACAATTGCATGCCGATTGGCTTCCATAAACATTTGTACGCAATATACTGAATAAATAGGTCAGTTGCAAAAACACTGCAAGTGGAATTGTCGAAAATTAAATAAAATAGACACTTGTTCATTGTATGCAAACTGCATGTTATCCAATTTTTTTCCATGCTGATCAATCTGTTCATTGAATCCATGATTGTAAGTAGCAAGTTGTCTTTAAAATCTAAACTTTCCCAAAGTCAGTTCATCGTGGATGGAATTTTGTCAACCAGAGAATCATACGAATTTATGAACACTGCATTACTTATTACTGGCATGGTTATTCCTTGTGAAGCTCTTTGATGCAGATGCCGATTTTACAAAGCAAATTAACAGACAAACGTAAGTTACATTACATCATGTTCACGCACAAAGTCGCAAAGTCGCCATGCGCTTCACGCATGCAACAACAATAGTGTTAATCCGCACGCGGAGCAATTTCCGGTTTGATGGGCGATAAGCGCGGAAAGATGTCTACCTGTATCCCTACGCACCTCGCAGTTTTCCAGTGCGCCACAGACCCACTTGAGAGATTTACGTGCAAACGTTTTGCTCATTAAGAAAAATTACTTGAGGGAAAAAGGTATTGACCTTTGTAAGTTGGGATATGCTATAGAAGCTGGCGGCTTCCTGAGAATGAAATTTCGGTAAAAAAAAAATAGTGTTCGTGATTTCCTTTGGGGCTGCTTTTTGTGTTATTGTTTGTGCGCCCTGTTTCGGGGTAGGCGGGCATTGTTGTAACTTATGCCTTTATTTTGCTACGTCATTGCCCATTATGATTGCAGTTTTAAACGAGCATTTAACCTTAACGCTCTAAAACATCATCAGTCAAATGAACTTTTTTTACTTCGTCCCTGATTGGGCATAACCTACCTGACTCGGGTCTATTAACTCCATTATGGACTTAAACGCGAGAGTTAAAGTGTCAGATTTGGAACTGCCTCGACATACAGCGAAAAACTGGTCGGCATGCGTGAGTTTTCACTCAATCAGTGTAACGGATGGAATTTAGACGGGGGGAAAAACGCACGTTTTTTAATATTCCAATAAGTGCGATTTACATAATCGCCTTGTTAAAAATAGTGCAGTGCTCATCCAATTAACGCGAGTAATTGACGCGAGGCTTAAGCCCGAAGACACGCCTCATTTGCGTACGTACTAATGTTAAGCAACGATAGCTTGAGTACGAAGGGGAGACGTTTTGCAGACTCCAATTTTGATTACTCTATCATTTGTCATCGTCTCGTTTGGCATGGACGATGATTTCACGAAACAATTGGGGAAAAAAATTCTCTCATTAATACTCTGATAATGAGAAAATGGTGAGCCAGTTGAACATGCCCAATGGATGCATGTTTGCATGCACCCTGTATAGCGACGTTTTTCAATCTGACGTAATCAGATAGTAAGTATTCGGTGGGGGTATTCAGGCAGAATGCATTTTGACAGTCACGAGTGCAAACGGAAGGCATGGATAGGTCCACATACCGATAACCTCCAATGCATTTTATAAACTAATCAGCGAGTTGATTTTGAGCACGTGATTTCATAACTGCATGCTGCTTTTTCACAACTTTCTCACTGCAAGCTCGATCTGGGAATCGAGCTTCTGCCTGTGTCGCAGATCGCATTTTCAAACAATCAAAGTGTGATCTGACTGAGTACCTATTACATAAAAGATTCCCTTGCTATTATTTGCGATGCAAATTTTTTCTAGAAATACTTTACATGTAACTTTGTCATATATATATGTACAGTTTCCTCTAGTTTTCTGCCATTATTTAAAACTTCCTAACTCCAACTCTTCGATATCAGATAGACTATTAGCTCTTTAATTGGCAACGTTGGCGTCTTTATCATTTTGGGTTAGTCATGACCATTAATTGCGGACCCCCTCCCGACATGCCCCCGAGAACAATGGTCATTTACGTTTTTTCGGGTAAGCACCTGAACCTCGGAACACCACGTGACGTCACCATTTAGCACTCAAGATCGATGTTCGATCATTCGATGCAGATAGAACAAGAGTGAAGTGATGTCGTCATATTCCGGAAACTCATCGCCATATTGAATCTCAACTAACCCTGCCTAATAAGTAAATATTCTCTAGACTTTACAGGTGTAGAAATGAAAATCCTTATGCAAGTAAACATAATTCAGTCATATTTTCCAAAGTTAAGTTAGTTAACAAGATGACGTCATTTGAGTTTTTCTTCAATCGCACCTGCGATGACGGGAATAATTGGACGATCCCACGTATTTTAGACAGATCTCATGCTCAAGCATAACGCGTTATACTGCATGCGGTGCTGGAGTTAGTAAAAGATTGCGTACTGGCATGCGCACCTGTTTTCAATATGAAAAAAATGCAAGGAACTCATGCGAAGATGGGCACCTGTAGACCAACTATCCTCGGACCCGCGACATGGCCCGGGGTCTAATAGGCTCGCGCTATTGAGATATTTGGCAACGCTGCTATACAAATCACAATGTCACCCGTTGATCATTAATTACTGTCACAATTGTGGGCGCCCTGCATGATTTCTTCTTATCTAACAGTGCCAAAGGAACGCACCCCAGCCCCTTATTATTTGAATTTTCACTAAACCAGCTTGGTGTCGCTCCGAGGAGCCCGCGCTAATTCTGCGTGTAGGCCTAGATGACATATTGCAATCGTCATTAAAATCTCCATTTTTTAAATCTGTATCAGATTCGTTATCGCTGAATGGGAAGCCTCGCATGCGTGCTGCGGGAGAACGCTTGGCCCTTAAGACCAACTCCTGCCTAGCCCTGTACAACATTATTTAGAATGCATGCATGGCCACAGATTACATCTATAGCAATGTGCAAGATTTTCGTCAATCTAAATATTCGGGAGTGCATATATAGTTTAGATTTTGCATAATTATAGTTCAATTATTTTTATTTGGGTTAGGATAATTTTTCGGACACACGCGGTTGGACAAAACTTGACATCTTCAATCCGTTCTTATGCATGTACTGTATTTGCGGGTCACCTATATAAGCCGCACCTTGACGACATTGCATGCAATAGATACAGTATTGTATAAATATACACATGCATATTGTTGAATGAAATGACCATTAACCAATTGAGGATTGAATTTAGTTTAATTGGGGTGGAACGCACCATGATTGATAAATGATTTCCAGATTCCTAATTAAACCATGTTGACTAAACCGTACTGTATATGCCAGGGTTCCCCCAGAAAGGTCATTTTTTTTAACTTCCCCGAATTACGACACAATTGACATACTTGTATATGCCAATGTTATCCACGATTTTCCAAAATCTATAATCAAATACTAATGTCAATTTTTCAAAATTAGCATGACAATTTTCGGAAAATTTTACTAACTTGTATTCGATAAACGTTGAAAGTTTTGTAAATTTGTACTAAAAGGTTGTAAATATTGAAAATTAATACTCTGAAAAGGTTGAGAATTTTGCAAATTTGTCCTCAGACTCTGTTGAAAAATTTGCAAATTTAACAAATCTGTATTTGAAAACAGTTGTAAATTTTGCACATTTGTGATTCTGGAAAAGGTTGGAAATCGTGCAAATTTGTATTACGTGAAGTTTGAGCATTCTGCATATTTGTCCGTGGAAACTGTTAAAAAGTTTACAAATCTGTACTAGAATACAGCTGAAAATTTTGCAGATTTGTCATCGGAAATTGCTGAAAAATTTTGAAAATTTGTACTGGGAAAATGTTTAAAAGTTTGCAAATGGGTCCTGAGCTAACTACGTAAAAGCATTAATTTTCGATTGTGACAACATTAATACGTTGGATTTCCCTGATTTTTTCAAAATCAGTCATTCTTCCCTGACTTTTCTAGACATTTTCAGTTTCCCTGACTTTCCAGATTTTCCAGGTCTAGGGGTACATTGTATGCCCAACCTGATAAGGGAAAGCATGCACATTCCTTTTGTACTAAATGTTATTAATCAAGGAGCTAATCTAAACTTGGAATTTAGCACATTTGAGGAACTCATCAAGTGCATGCATGTTCTTTTGATCGGATTGGATTTAAAAAAGAAGATGGTGCAACGTGGCCCAAATAGTCAAAACATTAATATGATAAGCATCGCAAAGTTATGGTCACTGCCGAATATTACTGCTATGTGAAACTCAACGCTGATGATGTTGATTGCTTCATTAATGCAGATGGCGTGTTTGCATAACAGGAAGTGGGAACTTCGTTATGATATAACCAATCGCGCGATCTGATATGGACGCCAGCTAATGAATGCGCATGCCAAAATATATAGTATATCCTATTCCGAATTTTTTGTAACTTTAGAGAAATAATGTTTTATGCATGTCAGGAGAAATCCTGGAGTGATTAAGCAACAAGAAATATAGATTGGCATATAGCACAACTATTAAGTGCATATATGCCAAATTTCACAGAAACATGAATCCATGAAACTGCAACTGTGAACAAACTGTGACATATCATATGCGAACGAATTAAAACTCACACGGATTTCGCATGCATGATTGGTCAAGTTCGTTAAAATGCCGCCTTGCCACACTCGTTTTAATGGCAAAACCATAGCAACTGGTGAGTTTACGATTCCGCATAATTGGATTTGCCACGCGCATTTTAATGGGGAAATGTTCGAAATAATAATAATAATAATATACGCAGTGGCAAAATGAAAACACAACGTGGCGATATGGGGCTTATCTCCAAATCCGAAAGCTGCCCCTCGTTATATAATCCGGATCTGTCAACTGCGCAATGCATGCTGGTGATTCGCAATCTGATCTGCTAATCTGATAGTGTTATCATCGGCGCTGAAACTGTATATGCCTGCACGTTTTGCGTCTGCCCCAATGGAAAGGGTTTTGATAACGCTTATCATCTCATAGTCCCAGTTTATACGGACCTACCTCACGCAACTCACACGGAAATGATGAGGGTTGCCAACCACATAAAATCCGATAATGGCATTCGGTTGGATGCTGCAGTGCTTGCCTTCAGTCCTTTGCACCAACGTGCCGATAACCATCTCGAAAGTATGATTAATTTATACACGGATATAGTGTAAAGTTTTCGGGCATTTTCCAGCGCAATTATTTAGAGACCCCGAAAGTTTTCGAGTATATACAACCACGCACACGGAACCAATTTTGACTGTTTCGCTGTTTAGCCCCTTATGTCACGTGAACGTGCCTGTTTCAAATAGTTTCGGCACGTGTTTGCTGATAACATATCTGCAGGAATTGTTTTTAATTAAGCGATAGAATCGAGTGAACGTTTTGTAATTCTGCGTGATCTGAAATCTATCCCTTTGGTCTACCATGCATGCATATCCAGTGGAACCTCATTAAGAAGAAACTCGCTTTATACGAACTTATGATAGGCTACTCATTTACAGTCACTGTCCTATTAAGGTATGGACGAATAATGTAATTTTTTCCGGTTAAGACGAATTTTCGAGTAACATTCGCGCAATGTTACGTTAAAACGAACTTTAGCCAATAATGAATAAATGCACGTATTAACGGGGAATTCCCCGATAAAAGCTGCAGCATCTTCCCATTCGTTTATGTATAGAGTATAACTTTTCATCCAAACTTCGACGAATTAACATTATAGTTCTTGTTGTTGAAGTCATGTTCTGTCCGACTTCTGATAGTCCCTTGAAATTCGCCTAAACGAGGTTCGACTGGGGCATAGCCGAATAATGTTAATTTCTTAGCTTAAGCCGAATTCCGAAATCGGATATTAGGAATTTTTAGCTAAAATTAATGAATGTTTGAGTTCCATGCATGCATGCATTCGCGCAATGTTACGTTAAAACGAACTTTAGAAAATACGAAAAACGCAACGTTATAATGGGGAATTCCCCGATAAAAGTTGCATCTTCTCACTCGTATATACGATATATACGTGGAGTACATGTATATCTTTTCATCGAAATCTTCGATGAACTTAGTTCTTATTGTTGAAGTCATGTTTTGTCTAAACGCGGTTCGACTGCATGTATGTAGTATAGATGGCGCTGGTTGTAGCGTAGATATTGATGATGCCGCGCTAACGCCACTTGTTGCTTGTGTATTAAAGGCAAGTTTTTGTTGTCTTACATCCGTGTAACGACGTCTTAATAATCCGTCATCTTTGCGTTGTCCAATACCGTATATAAACTCGCTTCCGAGCACATGATTAACTCGAAGCTTTCCACTCGGATGATGATGGATTTGTCCCAGAGGCTGGAGCGCTGTAGAGCGAACGCATGGGAATTTATTTTGTTTTTGTTTTTGGTGCGACGATGCACAAACGCAATCTCATCCCGTTAAATTTCTCATTTTTCATGGCCCAGCCGCCACGACGCTCTTTCTTTCTCATTTGACAGATGATAACGATACTCCGATAAGATTATTACGCGCGCCGCCTATGGTTTCATATTCCTTATCACTGCCACGTTGTTTGGACGTAGGAAATAAAGCCCCGTCTCTGATGGCGCATCCTGAGTAAGTCACCAGAACCACGCGGTGCATAGACGTTTTGCATGAATAATTTAAAGTTGTTGTGCTCAAAGAGGAAGTGAACAAGCATAAACTAATTGGCTTTAACTATTTCAGAAGTTCTAGGTGTTTTGCGCTTCTTAAAATTCGAGGAAGATGCTTCCAGAGGCGTCCAACCGTTCTGGAGCGTATGCCCGCCATAATGCACGTTTAAATTTCAGAAACTCGTAACATGTGGCGTTATCAAGGTTTCCCCAGAAATTTCCGTTCCCTGACTTTTCTAGATTTTTAAACAAATTTCCCTGACCAATGACCAGCATGTCACAATTGACATGCCGATGTGCACGATTTTTAAAAAGCTCCACAGGATATTCAATATTTTGAAAATGTTACAAATTTGTATTCGATACATGTTGAACGTTTTGAAAATTTGTACTCAAAAAGGTTGGAATTTTTGCATATTTATCCTTGGAATAGGTTAACATTTTTGTAAATATATCCTAATCACGTAGAAGCATACATTTTGGGTTGTGGCAACTTTAAAACATAGAATTTCCCTGACTTTTTCAAAATAAGACATTCTTCCCTGACCTTTCCAGGCATTTTCAAGTTTCCTGACTCTTCCAGGTCTGGGGGTACCCTGGTTTATGATCAGCAGGTGCTTGGATATTGGATGAAATCAAAGAGGTTTTTGGAAGTGCAGTGGGCTTCTAAAGGATTAATCATCAACTTTCCAAGGAACTTTCCAAAGACTTTCTAAAGAACACAGTGTATAAAATTACGTGCTAAAAATAAAAATGTCACGCGAGGAATATGTTACACGAAAGATGTTTCTTATATCAATATTTTTATGAAGGCATGGACTAATCGACATATTTCACCCAGATTTATATCCGCGCTAAAGAGCCTCCAAAACATGCATTTCATTGTCAGACCTACAATGCTGCATCATAAATACGTACCGAAATGGTAAACGATAAAAAGTGGTGCATTCGTTTTCTAGTTTATTTTGTGTTTTGTGGTTTCTGCTTAGTTCTGGAGTGTCGTTTGGAAAAACTAAAGCGCGTATCATGCGGTGCTGGCTGTCTGAAAGGCACGGGGATCAGCCCAGAATTCCCTGCTCCATGCAACTTTCCCAGTATGAAAATGGCTGTCCTCTGGTGTCACGTGGAGGCTTTTTAAGTATCATTCTCCTGCTGGGAAGGACACGCAACGTTTTCTAATGTCAGATGGGTACCACCCAGAAGTGCAGACCACCAAAATGGACGGACACGGGGATCAACATGTTGAACGTCAGGGTGGACCTCGTCCGATTTCCAGAGTTTGTTCGCTTATATGCACTCACTGCCAACAACAGTGACGTCCAATAAACTAGTTAAGGCCATTATTAATGAGCTGATTTGCGCTAAACTAGTCATGAAACTTGTAAAGAAGGATTAAAATTCCTCAGACTACCAATGTTTTAACCATATTACGAACTGCATCCTGCAAGCGCAGGAATGCAAAATGCATCTGTATAAAAATTGAAAGTACACAAAGCTACCTCGATAGTGTGGTTAATGGGACGTCCTATTTCGTTGTAACTCGCACCATGTACAAATACACAAATGCGAGGTCATGACCTCTGCGGAGGCTCTGCCACACATTCATCAATTTGATAGGCAACTACCGCAGTTCTGAACAGGCCACAGGTGGCGCTCTCACCATTTTTTTTCTTCTCCCCAATTACATTTACATGATGGAGCGTAAGGCCTTGTTAAGTCAAAATGTAACACCAGCTTATAGAGACAAGATTTCCCATCGCCACAACCACTGTTTTAAAACAAGTGGAATTCGTCGTTGTTCATTCCCGTCTCACACGAGACGTTGCATTTACGACTTGATTTGTCAGAAGAAGTGCCTCATATTTATATCTGCGTATAATTTTAAATATGGCTGCACATGCTCAACTCGTCTCGTGTATTCATATAGGTTTTTTTTCTTTCTCTTCTCTCAATCTCTTCGTGCGAGGGGGTACTTCTCTTCTTCGCGCGCGTTTTCACCCCAGGCTATATGCAGCCTTCACAACAAAAGGTTGTTGTCATTGTGGCTTAAGCTATAAATTGGTCCATTTTAAAACGCTTTGTGATGATCCAATTCCTCCTGAAAAGCTCGTTGAGAATGCTTAGAGCATTGCATGGGGGTTGATGGGGCGTGGACCCTCCGAGCGTCGACAAAGACGGGACGTGGGGAACCGAGTCCAGAACTGCGAGGCAACCGCACTTAAAAACCATTAAAATGCATCCATTTTCTGGAAGAGGGCGCCACCGAGTCGACGCGATGGATACGTGACATGCCATCCGAATGGAACCAATCAAGCGCGACCAACCAAATGCTCAACTATGACGTCATTAAAATAGTACTGTTATAGATTGGCAAAAAAAGGATAAATGGCGACTATCAGTTTATTTGAAATTGCCAAATAACGACCGATTAAGAGACATGGAAGGAGACAGTGGACGTATTTTGGTGGTACCGATGATTCGGTCGTCTGACCTTTCGAAACTGTCGATTTAATTGCAGGTTTACGAAGTATTAATTTGGCCATAATTTGGTAGCAATTAAAACGTAATAATTACAACGAACGAATTGGACGCACCAAGTATACGATTCGGACTTTTTTGCACCTGGTTGTACCCCGTTTGTTAAATTGTTAGTTGTAACACTGCGGTTGTGAGTTGCTTTCTTAAGGGGAGAAAAACACCTGAGTGTGTCCACCTCGTCCCTGCAACAGTTTAATGATAGGGGCAATGGAAAGGAGGCTGGAATTTTTAGAGCACTAGTTACTCTGTTTTGGATAATGGAAGTTTGTGAGGGGGAATAAAACTCGAGCGAAACATGTTGACGATGTCAGATTGTCGTCATCTATCCAACTTTGTTACGATTGCCCCCATTAGGGATAATTAAGACATGAAAATGAACGCCCTATGCCAAATACCAGCATACCCATCATATAAAACCGGCCATATTTTGTTACACTCGGGGAAATTCCTCGAACTCATGCATGAATTACCCCATACCGCCAAACCGAGGACGTTGGAGCCATTGCAAGAAAAAAAAACTGTACCAACAAAAGCAACAGTCTAGCTGTCTCGGTGTCAAGGGGCTGCGGATGTTCTGTTTTGTTTCTCGATCTGTCAACAATTAAACCCATTTTCAAAGTGTTCGGCAAAGAAACGAAACAATGTATCTACTATGCAAGGAGAATAGGAAAAAAAATGACTGTGCCTATTTTGATTTGATACGAATTTAGAATGGAAGCACATGCATTAAAAATAAGGAAGTTACATGATTTTTAAAACGTACAATTTTATAAACATAACGGGTTAACCAACGTTCTTAAGTCATTACATAAAACAACAATTGGCAATCACAACATAGTGGAAAAGTTGCTTGTATAATCGGGTTTCATGAATGCCCCTAAATTTATTCTTGCACAACTAAATTTGTATGAATAAACAACAACAAAAATGCACGAATGCATTCAAAAGTTGGTATAAATCAGTGTTGTTGGAGCAGAGACAAATGTATTTAAGACAACTTTCTAGCATAATTTGTTGTGTTATTTTGCTTATTCGTGATTCTGACTTTTTTAACTTTACTATACATGTATGAGCCTTATAGAATAAATAAATGCTGATTTTGATGATAAAAAAATCATCACAAAAACGCAATCCAGCATGACAGCTAATCTGTCCAAATAACCAGAGATCTGAACGACTGGGGCGGAGCTCCAATTTTTTTAGTTCTTAAATTACACCAGATAATCGCAGCTCCTCCTTTAACAGCGTTAAGCACATAATTGCCACAGTGCAGTTGAGGGATAATTGTCCAATTTTCTATATTTAAACTTGGCGCATGCCTTTAGCGGCTTAAGCACATTAACATGGAAGAACTGTGCACGCGACCAGGTGACGTCAATCACTGGACGATCAAAATTCAGAGATCTGCTATATTCAAAGTAACATCCTTCAAAATTTTAAGTGTATAACTTTTCTATGTGTGTTTCTTAATGATTTTTTAACTACAAATCCTCAGTAGATTTCAATGACTACATCAATTGCTTGATAGCATTTTGGTAACTTGCTTCTATACTCAGCGGTTTACATCAAAGTTAGGATGCGGCCATAGGTCATGTTATGGTTGGCAACCAACCAGTCACCTTTGTAGACGCGCTGCAGGCTAACTCAAAAGATGAAACTGTAAACAGTACATTGTTTATATTATAGCAGCCAGATTAAAGGATTTGGCACATCCATTTAAATAATGGCGTTAACATGGCGCCGCAGCAGCCGGGGTGGTCAAAATGGCGTCATTTATTGCGCTATGGGACATGTGAGCATTTTCAAAAATTCTGCTGTCCTGCCCTTGCGACGTCAAATTACTTTATGACCCACTAATAACTCCCATTGGACGTTCTCATTACAGTTAATCTCATTTGCATAAATGCAATGAATCAACGATGTGATAATCAACGAATATGGACCCAGTGAAACTGAGTAGATACAGCTCGTTGAAAGTTTGTTTCAGTGAGTTTGCCATGCTTTAGTGAGAGTTCTGCACAGAGTTGCATGAATGTTGAGGTGTTTATTCTCGGGCTGTCCATTAATTATGTCATATGCTGGGGTTTCGTGAAAGTGACCTCTGATAGCAGCCCTGCCACATATGCATGTTCTGTATTATATGCGGTTAGCTGAGACCATGTCAGCCCTTGTGTTTACGTTTTGCTTTGTGTATATTTTGCTAAGAGACTGTGAGGCTCTCAACTGCGCATTGATATTATTACAATCACTTTAACAAGTCAGCGGGGAATGTCTCCATTTCTGTTTTTCCGCTGTCCATCATTCACCCACTTCTCCATTTTGAAGAAATGGATCGAGGCTCGTGCGTGTAGAAGAACACCGTTCTTTCGTCTTTTCCTTGGAATAATATCTTCCGGAATTGACTTACGTCGGAATCATGTTCCCGGCGGAGCCATCTCGTAATTACGAGTCTGCGTTTAAAATCCTATTTACGAATTCGGGGAGTTGAAAAAAGAGGGAAATAGACCTCTTGCTAATCATTTTCATGTATACTTCCATGCCATGCAGTGATGCGATCACATGGCATTTAGTAATATGATTACAATATTGCGTTATTATTAATTTCACTTAGTGGACAAGGTTGATTACGTTAATGGTATCTACTTAAAACGATGTAAATTTACATGTAGTTATGGTGAAAAATGTATACCAATGGGATGTCATGTTTATTTACATCTAAAATTGTCCGGAATTCAAAGATCGAGGTGCCAAATTAATTTCTTCATCAACATTATCCTATTATAATGTACATGTATATTCTGTGACGTAATATAGTAAAACCTCGATTTTATGATCCTCTATTATATGAACTCATCAGCACGAGGCTCCTGCCTACCACACCGTGCGTTTTTTGGCTGGCGCAGGCCTCAAC
>JAQGAO010001395.1:0-24687 GCA_034697705.1 Ommatoiulus sabulosus
TTTTTCTGAAAGGGGGGCGGTCAGTTAATTTTTTTTCGAAAAGGGGGCGGTAGGCCAAAAAAGTTTGGGAACCACTGCTTTAGACTGTAAACTGCCGCAAGGTGGCGAGTCGATCGGTTGTCGATGCGGATTGTAAAAGCAGCTTGTTGTTGAAGAGGTGTTCATTTACATGTATGGTACATGTGAGCATATTGCTGGAGCTAAAACGTAAAGCATGTTCCCACAGGAGGTCTTATTCAACCAACAAGTTTCTTAAAATATGACTTTGAACTACTACTTTGTGTCAAAGCATTTCCATGATTACATTTCTCTAAATCCAACAGCCAGATATGTGTTATCGAGCTGCAACGCAATTGGACTTTTTTTTTTACTATACCTCCCCACCCATATGTCATTTACAGTATTTTGTTTGCCTCGAGGAACGGATTTAGGTTTTTTCGCTCTAGTTTTAATGGATTTTTAATTCAATAACCACCTACACTGTGACGTCGATTTTAAGCCTAGTCGTTTAATTCCAAGATATTAATCCAACAGTTGAACTTTGCACGCGTCTAATGCATGTGAAATACGTTTCGAAATAGCTCAAACTACAATAGCTAGATTCAGAGCTGCTTAAAAAATGCCGAGCACGGGTTGGACCTAATCCTTTTACAGCTTTCATGTCCGTTTGACGTTTGTTTTGGTGATCATTTTTGAGGCTTACTGCTGCAAAACAATCCAGCTCATCCGCCTCGCACGCCGTTGCCTTACTCTTAAAAACATTCTCATTTCAGTCACATAATTGCCATTTTGGCTTTTTTCTTGGCCATTTGTTGTTGCAAATTAACATAAATGTCCGTGCCATGACAACAGACGTACAGTAGATCCTTTGCAAAAAAACATCGCCATGGGGGAAAACGGTAGTGTTGAACTGAGCACCATTAAATATAATCGCGTCTATCCGATTAAACTGAGTTTGGTAGCACGAGTGATAATGGAGCCTAAAATACATCGGTTTCGTACGGTCGTACCGCATATGCAGTTTTGAGAATGTATTCATGCAATTTATGGAGTTTTACTACATTGTACTATAAAAACATCAGCCGAGTTTCAAAAGCTTCCGTGCGCAATTTGGCAGAACATGTCAACATATAGGTATAGCGCTCCATGTGGTTGGAGGAAAGAATTGAATTTTCGCGCGAATAATTGCAGTTATTGAAGAAACAGTTAATCTATCAGGAACAGAAACCGGATAGCTGTAGCTAAACTTATTGCAGGAAACGAACAAATACGATGTATGTGGTGCTAACTGCAAAGAGGAAGAAATTGGACATGTTATTGATTGCCAAATCCAGTTGTAAAAACGAAGATCTTTCAATATGGCTCAATTAAGGGTGAAAATCCAAAAATAATTTCATAAAAATAAGAAAGCTAGTCTGTTAATAAATAATATGTGAAGTGGTGTCCATTTGCTGCAACTTTCCTTAAAGACATGATATTTTTAACATAAATCGTATATTTTCGACAAGCAAATATCATCTTGGCAAAATATTCAATGAAAAAGTGAACTTTCAAAAATATTAGAGCAAAACCTCTTCATTTGAAATTAAATATCGCCATGCCGTATGCAGATGGTCACAATACGCCTTAAATCTGAACAGGATACACGAGCTTTAGAGAAATGGGATGGATTCTCTCATGAGGGGGAGTAATAGATAGAAGATTTCTGGCAAAAATATTTCTGCCCACACCTATGTGGATCATTTAATAAAATATTTCAAACTGCACCACCAGCGAGGAACGAACAAACCAGCGCACGCGCCTTTAAGATATCGTGGCATGCAATGTTGCTTAGTGATTGCTCTTTAAAATTCCCTAATAATTCGCTAAAGGCTGATTAATTTAGTTTTGAATGACGTCTGATCCCAGTGGTAGCTTAGTTGCACCATGCTGGTTAGCTGTGGCACTGCCATGTCCTTAATTCCCATTAAAAGCCTAGATGGCGCAACGGTAACTGGCAAACAATCCTATTGGTGCTCGTGTTTGTCACATGTCCCCATAGTGCTGCACTCGACTCGCACGTATTTGCTAAGTCCATGAATTCGTTTATATGGTAGAGCTTAATATTCCTCGCTGCAAACTGATAAAATGGCAACATTTATTGCATTTACGGAAGTTGCCGGATCGTTTTCCGTTTTTGTCGTGCTTGGAATATCCCGTGTCGATTTATATATTTTTTCTCGCAATTTATACCGATTTAAATAATTTCCACTTAAGCATATCCAAATGCAGGTTTTAAGAGCGGAAGAAATGAAATACACGCTAAATATTCGGCGAACTAAAGGAATATGAATGTATACACGTATACTGCATACCGTCAATTGATATTTTCTTCACTTGTCTATATATATAGTAATTCGCCAATTTAGTGATACGCAATGGAAGCAGGGGTAGTTTTTATGAACGTTTTTTTATTTTGTATAATAAAACGGTACATTCACAACTAATAAATTTCAAATGGATTGTTGGTTTTCATGTTGCTAATATTTTCCTAATGCAGCAAACTCAATTATCCGAAGAGGTTGGCAAATGAAATTTTCGGATAATCGAAATTTCGTACATGCCGTTAAAATGCAAGCAAATACTGGAAAATATCTCATAAATGCAACACATTATGTGTATTAAAAAGTTGCAAAGTTTAAACAACTATTTTTTATTTTAACAATAAAGCAAAGAACTACGCTTATAAGTAAGAATCAAAACGATTAATTTTGCGCAAGTTTTTTCATTCGCTTAACAAACTTGTATATTTTTCTTAGGGACTCTTAGGGACCCTTACCCCCTGTCCGCATTGTGTCCGGTCAATCAGGTTTCAGGTCCCCCCTACCCCCTACACGAGGACGTCCTAGGCGTTAACATGTTCTCGTCTTTCTGAAAAACTCTTACAATGAAGGCACCATAACAAGCGAAAAGCTTTAAATAAATAATGGTCAGAGCATTAGAGAAAAAAAGATATTTGGAAATGCTTGTACTAACATTTCATAACTTAATTAACTATAGTACTTTCTATAGAAATTATAAGTTGCTAATTCCTCTTGCAAAATTTGCATATACCAGTAAATGCGCAACTTCTTGAATAATTACTAACTCCATGGAAAGCATATACAGTACTTTGCATTTACACGCATTTTCAATTTGCTGTCGCCTTATGCGAATTTTTAATTTTGTCATACGAATGTCTAAAACCTATTGTTAAAAAATTGTGACGATATTCTTTAACTTGGAGGTAAATGCGCAGATTGGGTTTTCTTATCATACGAATGCTCAATGAAACCCTATCCAAATGCATGTATTTTATCTCATACAAGATTTTATGCACATGACTTAAGGTTATTTGATTATGGTAAACTTAATAATATTTACTTTAAAGATTGCTATAACCCACCTGCGCATTTGCCTTCAAGATTACGTATCTCATAATTTTTTTTAACAATACCAATGATAGGTTTTAGGTATTTTCTTACTAAACCGCATTATCTACCACTCAGCATATCTATGGCATTTTAAATACAAAATATGGTAAAACATTGCGATACACTTTGGCACGGATAGAAATGCATACACTTTTTTCAATTGATTTACAGTACATGCAAGAAGTCGTGTTTATTTAGGCTTGCATCGGCGCTGTCGGAATTTTGAAACAAAACTTCTCAGAAAGAAGTTTGCGCACATTTAATATTGCATATGAAGTAAAAAATATGGCTAGATGGAAATTGAAGAAATATGCCACGAAAATGTAGCAACGCATAGTAAAATACGTGGCAAGCATTGCTTATAAGAAAATTCGCTAGTGCATTTGCAGGCTAAGTACAGCTACATGTACATGTATATGTTTTATTAATCTTGAGTTAAAAATCTTATTGCAATGATACAAATTAAGTAGAAGTATCGACATTCGCAATTCTGTTTCAAAAAGGATCGGATAGCGCATTATACATTATGGTGCATCATATGCCGCATGCCAATAAATTATAATTTATTGGCATGGAAGTTCAGCTGTACATACTTTATAAAAGAACCTAAATAATTCAAAACTATATAATGAACGTTTCTAGGAAATATTTTTGCTATAAAGAAGTGAGTGTCTGCATGCAGAACTTCGAATGCATACATTAAATGATTTTTAAAATAGCTCTGGCTTAATTTCAAAGGAATTTATGGCCAATATGGCCATATTGACCATTGAATCGATGCACAGTATAACAGCAAATCTCATTTACTAAAAACAGAGATTCAGTGCATAATTAAAAAAAATACATTACAGGAATGATTTTTAAATACGTTCATAATGGCTAGTTTTATATATGGGCAATTAATCGACCTTATTCTCGATATGCATGTAATGAATGTCCCAATAAAGTAAAGTCGGATGAGATTTCAAATACGTTTCTCTTAATACGGTAGTAAATTCAATAAACATATAACGATGTGTTTTCTAAAATGTACATTTCATTTCTAAAACATCATTCCTTTTACACGTGTGCGTAATTTTTTTTTTTTTTCATCCCAATCGTAGTACGAACTATACGAACTGTATAACAACAATATATCTGCATGTTGCTGCTGCGATGTGCGACCTAAAGTCGACTTTGTCATTCAGTCAACACACTGTGAGATAGAAGAGTATATTAAAATTCCCCGCAGTGAGGTTAAGCTTAGCCAATGTACTTTTTTTCTATACGTGCCAACTCGATGACTTTACTGGCTCGTTTGCAACCGTATACATCCTATTTCCCAACGATCAGATGATATCGCCTTGATTCCTCCGGGCAAAGGACCTATTACGGTGAATCACCGAATTGGCGAAAGGATTCCCTACATGTAGGCCATGCACGCACACCTATAGTATACATATTGCATACCATGAACATTTCCATCCATGATAAGTTTATGGGAATGATACATCAGGACGGGTCGCCTCCTTTTTTCTCCACGGAGTCCGGAAACAAAGTTTTCCATGCCAAGTTGGCGCGTTTGTAATCGGAGAGAAATAATTTACCGAGTTATCAATTAAAAACCTTGCCCTTTTAGCTTCAAACGCAGTTCGGAGAAACGCGTAATGCGCTAACAGGTTGCTTCCCTTTGCCCACTTACATGTAAATATACAGTATACAGAGCTCGCCGTGCACAAATGGTGTAGTGAACGTGTTCAATTTACCAAATAATTCACCAAAATAATTCACCAATTACGAAATTCAAAGAACCGCTTAGTTTAACAACGAAGTAGTCACTGTAGCCAACACTATAGAAATCAATACGATAAACTAAATGGGTTTCATGGAAAGTACACAATTTTTTCCACAGACAACTATAAGCCAAACCTTAAACTATAAAATAACGAATGCTATCCATTTTTCAATCGATGCGAATAAAATTAGATTTGTCGCAAAAATAATTTCCGTTATTTCTTTGGCATGATGTCTGGTTTGTGGCTAAATGACCACAGACATCTTGTTAAAGGATACACGGAGGCGATGTGCATACAAAATAATGAAAACGCTAAATAACCATAAAATCCGGTGATTTACCTGAATTGCTTTACATTCAAATAGATGTTCAAATACAGTATAACATGTGAGGCGGTAGACGAGGAATGTACAAGAAAGCACCAACATCGTATTCATGTAGCCTACTGTATATACATGTATACAGAACTGTACAATTGTACATGGGCTACGTCGCTTCCTATTCTCGTTAACGACAAAATGCATTGGTTTGTGTTTCAATGGTCATGGAATACCGAATTGGCTGATATTTCAGATATTCCTTAATTCATTTCGTCGTAACATGAACTTCGAAGGAAAAAACCAATCGAATATATCTTTTATTTTGAGCGGGATTTTGTTACATGCCGATTGAGAATATAAAAGGACAGGTATTCAAACAAAATCTTTAAATGAAGAATTCACGTTTATCGCTGTTATTAAAACAATCAATGGGTTACTTTTGCTCAGTAGCGTAACGACGAGTGTGCCAGGGCGGCGAGGGTATACGGGAAGGAGGAGCCAAAAAGTTTTAAAAAGATATTCTATTTACGATGTAGGCTAAATGCTAAATACTTTAAATCTAAATGCTAACCACTCATCTGCTAACTTTGTTCAAACATGTGCGAATTTTTAATTCAAAAATTGCGATAAGTCAGTTTATCAATATGATCAATTCATAAATTTGGGAATTGTCCGTGTGTAAACATTTGCGGCTTGTCACATATATCTGCGAATTTTGTTAAGAAATGTGCAGGGGTTTATTTCAAAAAGTTGAGCATTTTATTTAAAAAATTGTGATTTTTCTAAATTTGAGATTTTTTAAATATGCAAAGAAGACATTTGCAAATTTTTCCAAATTTTTCCAAATTTTTTCCAGACATTTGCAAATTTTTCCAATTTGTTGAGAATGGGAGGGGTCTTATGCGAGACTTCCCACCCATGCGCCAACAAGGCACGGCACGGCACTGCTTTTACATACATGTACTGTATGTACGTGACTTCACGACTTTCAAAAAATGCCATTCGTAAAGATAGCTTCTGCCTGCACATCCCAACGGAAGACAGGCTTCACAAATTTTCTTTGTAACATTTCATTAATATGATCAATTCTATTCCTTTGGAGCTTTTTTGGATAGATGGCGTAGGAATGTGGATGAGATTAGCCAATATTTTTAGCTGAAAATGCATTTTTTTTCCTGGTAGAAAGACATTACAATTATATGACATTTTAACATGGCGTCAACATGTAAGTTGTCGGCTAATTGACGACTTGCATACTCGAGACGCTCTTTAGCGATACATGTACAGTATAGGCTATATTCTTTCAAGTTTTTTTTTATAAATTCGGATTATATAAATTCAATGGATTATACATGTATTATGATTTTATAAATCAGAAGTGTCAATTGTCATCGATTATAACGAGTTGTAGAATAGTCTTGTTGATTTAATCCGCTAATTAGTTTGATTGTGAATTACAATTATCGAAAAATGATGAGTCTGCGATTAATTAGTAAGATACAGAATATTGTATCGATTTACGAGACTTAAGGGTTAAATTAAAAAGGGTTTAAAAGGATTGAGCATTTGTGATCACAGAAAAGTGTGTACATCACAGAAAAAATAACATTTACCCCGATCGAGAGCGAAAATTGCGAAAAAATGCCTAATTTAATCACATTTTTAAAATAGGTTTACTGCATCCAATGAACGAGAGTGCGCCAGGGTAGGATTAACTGCTGGGCCCACCCAGTGCAATGTCTTAATTCCTTAATCTTGTAAAACTAATTTATATTTATTTGCAAATGTTAGCGCCTGACATATCGACGGAAATGAAGATCCACGGAACGGATGTGACGTCTTTATTAAGGCGTCTACAAGGACGACTATATCCAATTTGTAATGCCTAGCAAATGATTCCATTTTCATCCAGACTAATCCATAATGGTCCATGCACTTCCTAAGAAAATAATTTTTTGTATATTTTTCGAAATAAGAATTGAATTCCCTATCTCAAACTATCTTTTAATTTCATTGTGTTTTGAGAAAAAAAAATTAAAATTTTAATGGAAAATTGTTCTGTGTTGAAATTAGACTGAGACCTCAAAGGCAAGACGTGGGCATTTCCTGGAAATCATATATAATTTCAATACATGTAACTCAACAAATATAGGTTAACATATATTATTGGATATACGTTTTTCTGCCGCAGATATACAATTGTATTTTATTTTTAATGATGCATTGCTTGGGCGTATGTCTACGTCAGATAATGACAAAGTCGGCTATCTTTTGCAAAGTATTTCGAAGAGAGAATAACCACATAAGCAAAAGATTTCTGTCCCTGGCCAAGTTTAAAAAACAACGAAAAGAGTAAACTTTAATAAAGAAAAATGTCGAGGAGTTTTCTCTTAAGTTTTCTTTTAAAGTATAGTATTATTTCCAATTGCGTACTGGGGCTAGATACGTATGATGAACAGTGCGAACATAAGTCAATATTAAATGATAACTTTTAAATTCGTATAAAAAGAAATGTTTTGAAATTATATATAATCGTAGCCAAGTCTATGGAGACTTCAAATAAACATCTGCAGCTACTGGTCAAGCCGTTTGGATTTCTGTCATTGAAGTGTTCTGGTAATGGTTGTACAGGGAAGTTTACCATTGCTTTCTCCAGCCCTTTACCTGGGCGTGGAACCGGCGTAGAAGGTAGATTGGGAAAATGATTGTATATTTTATGAGAAAATGTTATATGTACCACTATATATTCAAAGGTTTTGCTATATGCATAAAGGGGAACGAAAACAAATAGTATTGACAATATTTCATGAAGGCTTATATAGCCTTCTTGTATGTTCATTGTATCAAAATTGTATTGAAAAATCAATAATGCAATAATAAAAATATATGAGCTTTATACGGTTTACCTTTGGTTAAAATTTGAGTACATAAATCATCACATTTCCTTGACTTCAAAGTCATCTTATAAAACTGACAATATGACTTATGCTGTACATGTACAGTATTTCTGGATCAGTACTTAGAGTAACTGTAACACCGTTTAAATGTATATACATGTACATTATTACTATATTGAACTGCGTCCTAGAATGAAATTTGAATCCATCGAAATTAATCTCGTGTTAAATGTGAATAGTTTTCAATCTTGTTACTGGGTGAAATAAATATGGTGATCTATAACCCCATACCGCAATGCTAAAATAATACAATGCATGATTTCTACACAAGGAAGTACAAACTTCGAGATTTATTTTCTCCCTCGTAGTACAATTCATCTACCTCACGCTATTCATTTAACTGTTACATTCTTCCGGTGTTTTTTTTTAAAAAAATAAACTAGGAAGGCATAAAGAAGTTTCGTTAGAAGCGTCGCGTATGCTATTTTGTACTCTTTCCAATTAAATTAATAGCTATAGCGTTGGTGGATGAGTTGAGCAGTACAGGCTAAAAATAATTAGAAATATTCCTATTTAAAATACTTGAAATTTAAACATTTTAAAAAATTCAAAACTAATTTTTCTAATAATTCTCAAGGCCCTTATGTAATTTCCCTTGGGTAAAATAAAACAGAGTTATGATTCTTCCTTAAAACCTATGAATATGTACATAATAATGATTTTATGAAATTATTATGCAGGTATGGGGATCGTCTTATAATCAACTAGCATTGCGTATTGACTGAGCGCATGGAAATGCAGTATTTTGGATCAAATCAGGATAATGGAGTCCAAAAAACATTGTCTTTTTTAAGCGAACTAAAGCTAGGGTACCACATTAATCTGTAACGTGTGGGATGCACCCTCCGCGGCATAAGTAGGTCTCTAATCAAGGAAAAGAAGGCTATTATTCCTCGAAAGATAGAAAACAGCGTCTGGAATCAAAAGCCATTTAGCCTACACAATCAATTCACAAAATAAGTCAAATCTGACTTTGGTGAAGTCGATAGGATTAAAATGCAAATACGCTCATTAAAATACATATATTTTTAATTTGGATAAAAAAAAAAGTAAAAATAGGCCAATCAGGATGGGGGTCTTCAAGGAAATTCGTCATTACTCTTTCATTCCTTGCGATTTGACACCCCACCCTGGATCTACCTTCCCTGTCAAATACGCCTACCTAATGTGAGAGAGCATCTCCTAACGACCTCAGATAAAAGCAGCCAATAGCATCAAAGGATGCGAGCATAGTGAGCAGGACTGCCAAGAGTGAACATCTTCAAAGATCAACTATAGAGAAGTGCCAGTTGATAAAGAATCAGAAAGTAAAAGACGATTCATAGAAAAACAGATCCAGCAGCAAGGCGTGAAGGCAACAATTCCAGCACAACTTTCCAGTCCAGTCCAAAGAAACTAAAGTTTCACACTATCTAACGTATACGACTATCAGTAAAAGAAATACTCGTTCATCATGGGGAATCCTGCCATAACGATATATTTGTTAACCGCACTAAGTTTATGTCAAGGTAAGATACTGTTTCAGATTTTATGATCGTTTTAGACATTCTGTTTCTCCCAAGAGATAACGCAAAGATTGTGAGATACATCAGGACATATCTTATGATGTATTATTTATCTGTGAAGGTTTTCTTGAATCGTATCTTTCGAAACTTGATAATTGCCGTTAACATGGAAAATAATTTAAATTTCAACCTTTATCATTTTGGGGAAGAGGTGTTATAATACATGATTCAAAACAATAAAGCATGCATGATTAAAGTTCCATGAGGAACTTTTAGGTAATTGAAAGATGCTTTTATTAAATCATGGTTATTTGCCTACATGTAGTAAATTATAAAATTTTATCTTTAATTCGTACTTCTAGCTATCCATTCTCTTTGCACGAAACGTTTAGAAATAGTACCTGTTGGTTTGAGAGGTTGCAACAGTTGTGAACAGGATTTTGCGTTCATTATCCTTTATTAACTTTTGAGAATTTTTTCTAAAGTCCTTACTCTGTTTTACATTTTATATGACCTAAAATGATGATTTTCTAATTAAAATCACCATTTTAGGTCATATAAAACGTAAAACATAGTAAAGACTTCAGAAAAAATTCTAAAAAGCCAATAAAGGATAATAAATATGCATGTACGAGCCGTACATTACATTTTACTATTTAGAGTATTCGTGTTATACAGGTACTCCTTTCTTTAAACATTGTCTAAAAATGTTTGTGAAAAACCGATTATTTATATATGCAGATGTCCATGAAGGACTGCAATAGTTGGTTAATCATCTCCTTTACAACTTCTATGATAACAGAAAATCATAATCTGCACGTATTATTGATTTATGTCGTTGAAAGTGCATTGTCTAGGCAACAGTTTTCTTACATATTCCTGGATATTAATGTATCATAGAAAATTACAATTCAACAAATTATGTTGAAGTTAACGTTTAAGAGAAAGTTTGTTTGATAAAGTTAATGCTGCCATATACGTAAAATCTGTTTTCAGAATTTCATTGATGTTAACTGCCAATTAGACAAGAGCATATTTTATAAATAAACTTTATTAACCAGATATTTGTGCTGACAAAAATAATATCTATGGTCTGGTGCATCAAGCATTCACAATTGTAGATAACTATAATTTGGAAAGATTTGTACTGAATATGTCGTATCTTTTAACACAAACCATAACATAGCTCTCACGCCAAATATATACTGTACTTATCATTTCTATGATACGTTTTGCATGATATCGTCATTCAATTCAGAAAGGGATTTGTGTAACTGATGAGTTTGGCTTACTTTCGGATGCAAATTTGTCACTTTATCACCCATTTGTATAAGCATTGTCTACAGACATTGAAAACCTCTGGAAAACATGAAGCCATTAAAGGAGACATGAATATGCTCTAAACATGACGATTAATCAAACAGACGTTCTCGTTGGAATGTCTCACAAAGCGGTTAGAAGCACTTTACATCGTCTAGCAACAGGTCAAGACCCCTTGGCCTAACTAATGAGTATTAAAAGCCACGGAACGTAAATTAATCATTTATTTCGAAACGTTAATTATTTCAAAAATTTGTTTTCAATAGCTATAGTGGAAATTTCGTGAAATTATTTTATTTTAATAAAGATGCGGGATGCATTAATTTGTAATTAAAGAAATGGGAAAATAAAACGATTTAAATGGATTTTTTATATATTTTTTTCGGTTACAATATTCGGTTATACAGTATTGTCGCATAAATGTATATATTATGCGTTCAAATATTGTTAAATACATTGAAATTTCAAGTTAATCCATGGTTTAAATGAAATTGAAAACGTCGACGCCTAATACAACTGCTCAGAACTACTCAGGTTCGTTATTAATATTCACGGCCTCTTGGTTAATCGAGTCATTGAACAGTACTTTTCAGAATTTTATTTCCCTAGAAATTCCTTTTGATAAATAGTGACGCCGATGACTTCATGGTAGGCTACATGTATTTTGATTAGATTTGAATTTCCCAACAGCAGACTATTTCCAGGAAAAACACAATTGCAAATTCCCCACATTTTTAACGGATTCTCAAAACGAGTGGAGATACGGTATTGCATAGCTGTGTCAGATTTCCTAATAAAATGCTAAAGCATACTGATAGAAATAGCTATAGTGTCCCTACTCGGTAGGCGAAATGCAAAGGTTGATACATGAATCGGCTTTTAACGAATAAGAACTTTTGCGAACCAAAAAAAATATTTTAGTTGATTATTTTACAATACAGGCCATTGAATCTAACGGTGAAACAAACAAGGTTTGCCTCAGAATAACGAGTGGCAGCAGCTGTATAAATTTATTTTAAATGGCACCATTAATTGATACGGACCAAATTCGTCACAAAAACTAACCAAACTCTAATAACCGTGTGAAGCCGGTACAAAAGAAGATTGTATCGATTTACAAGAAGTCGTGTGGTGTTCGAATGCAATTTGATGTACAAAGAAGTTGTATTTGTAGAACCTTCACGAAATAATGAACGTCTGGATTCTCTAAGTCATACGCACGCCCAGTAATCAGGAAAGGGTGGTCAAAATGCGTTTGACCAATTCGACTATTATGGCACCGTGTTCTAATGTACTACAATACACGCGGCTAAATAAGTGGGTTTGATCACGGTTAGGATTCAAGAGCTGATTATTTTGCTGGTAATTTAATGACAACTTGGCAGTTATATGCCGCCATCCCAGAAATCTAACAAAGAAAAAATTAAAAAAAGAAGTTGAGGAAAATTTCTGTTGATTCATCGCCCGTTTTGAACCAAGGTGAAGATGGTAAATTGAAAAAAAACAAACAGTGTATTTGATCTTAACAGCAACTTGTGAAAAACTCCGGTTAATCTTAATCGTTGGCCAAAATCCTTTACTCATCGT
Organism: Ommatoiulus sabulosus; assembly: GCA_034697705.1. NCBI lineage: Eukaryota > Metazoa > Arthropoda > Diplopoda > Julida > Julidae > Ommatoiulus > Ommatoiulus sabulosus. The sequence continues at coordinate 12,916 of JAQGAO010001395.1, forward strand.
TAATATACACGCATGTAAGCACTTCGCTCGTTAAAAAAAAGTGAGAATTGAATCTCGAACAGTTTCTTAAGTTTCACAATTTAATATTTCACAACATGTTGGAAATCCACCGACAAGTGCACAATCATTGCATCTTCGTGGTAATCCACAGATTTTTTGCTTTCAATATATGGATCAATTTAAGGTCATTATATGGAAATGTGCACTAGGAAATTTTCCTTATATACAGCCAGCGAATTTAGGTAATAGCTTGCTTTAGCGACAGAAACTACCTAACATGTTTATATCAGAGTAGTTTAAAAATTATATTTTTACATTTTGGCGTTGATTCTAGGTTTGGTCCTTGTTGGAGAAGACAAACGCCAAGGGTTAATCCCGTTTCCACGCGTTGGGCGAACATTTAACCCCTGGCTTCAGTCCACTGTTTTTAGGCAAGATTTAGACGACGACGATAGCCTAACCTTACCGGAAGATCTGTTTAGCGTGCGTTACACCAGAGGCATTTTCACCCCACGACTAGGAAGAAGAAAACGATCGACGAACGACGACGACAAGACGACAGAAACATCGGCCCATTCGTTTGGACCGAATTCCAATGTCATCGATCTAGGAGAACTGCTCAGAAGAACCCCGTGGGCCATTGTAGCTTACAAAGGTAGGCATCTCAATTCTTGCATGCAGCTTACTTCAAGAAAACGATCGAAAAATCGTTCAATTTATAAAAATCTACTCGATAAACATTCTTTGCGGTTTGTGATTCACTAATAAAAAAAAAAGCGAAGGAGGACTAAAGTCCAGTAAAGCATTCATCAATAGTGAATGGATCGTTTAAATCTTATTTAATCAAAAGCTTTAAAGGCGGCAAATGAAAGCTTTTAAAACTTTTTGAAGTCTATAAATTGGCATCATTGAAATTAAGTAACTATTTGCATAAAAGTTTTGCACAATACAATAGTCTGGAAGGATATCCATGTACAAATATATAGTTCTCTTGAAACTTCAAACGAGACTTTTTTTTCCTATGAACAAGAAACGTACAAGAAAATATATTGACATCTGTGAAAAATCACTTAAGAAATCGTTAAATGAAAAAATGCACCTTGGAAGTACGGCAAGTGGGGCAGCAGTACGCTATCCAATATTTATAGCGAAAGAAGAAAACTTCAGTCCTTGATACACAATTTTTATTCGAAAGTTACGTCCATGCTGGAGTAAACATACAGGAACTTTCTGTTTCTATTGCTTGTTCTTTCAACTTCTTTCTACATGTTCCTAAGTGTTGAGCAAAGCCCCTTATTATGTATCCTAAGCTGCATGTGCACACCTTTAAGCTACATGCAAGAGTTTCATGTTTCGTGTTTACTATTTAGAAACAAACAAATTACATACAATACTGTACACTTTATATTAGATGCATGTCTGATGTGAACAAAATGTTCCACTATGTTTAAGTTGGTTAGGTTTCAAGAAACAACTGGCAACAATTCGCAGCAAACAGCTCCTTTATCTTACCTCCATTGTGGACATAGCTTAACAGGTACAGAACAACAACATATAAAACGAGGCAGTTCTCAATTCTCAAATTCTCAAAGAATTTCGTTTTAAAAGTATATGTTCCTGTTTTGTACCTGTGAGGATATCAATAAACCATTTTATTGATAAAGGATTGAACTACCTGTGGAAGTTCTCCAAATTCCGTAATATTTATTATTCTAATTCACGATGACAGCTCCAGCAAGAAATTATTGGGTCAACATCGACGAATAAACCAGCTTCTAACTACATGTATAAGCATGACACAGTATACCAACACAATACGCAAATTGTCTGTTATTTAACAATTGTAACAACCACGACATGTTCTGTATTTTTTTTAGACGGAGTTGATAAAAAGATGGCTTTTAGTCCTCGATTGGGCCGAGCCATGGCTCCACGCTTGGGCAGGAAACGTTCAGATGGCTCCAACGACGCGCACGAAGACCCAGAAAAGCGGGCTGCATTCGCCCCCCGATTGGGACGGGCCTTTCCTATGGAGGAATCTAGCGAGGGGGATTCCCCTTTCGAAATTGCGACTCGAGCAGCGTTTAGTCCTAGACTGGGTCGCGGGGGTCCGGGCTACGTCCAAACGCGCAGCGCATTTGCGCCCAGGCTGGGGCGCTCGGATCCGAGTCTAGGAAGTAGCAGCATCAGCGGCGACGCCAACGATCAGCAGAGCGTGTAGGCAATTCAATCACCATGGACAGGAAATCTCATTTTCATTTCAATTAATGGCAGGATAACGAAAAAAAAGAATTAAATGACCACAGAAAAGGATAATTGTATCAATTACCAGCCCCACGGAATGACGCGAATACATGAAATACCGCGGTCTAATCAATATTTTGGTCATTCAGCTCGATGTCAGTTCCATATTCAATACCAATGCGCGGAATCGGTACTTCATATCGATCTAATAGAGCTCAAGTACGCGACTACTGAAACGTTACTTTGTTAGAAATCAGTTGAATCGTATAAATCCTAATCAGAGCAACTGCGTCAAACTTGAATTACTCCTTATGTTATAGTCCATCATTTGATAATTGATTTTTGATAAAAAAAACTGACAATCTAGAGAGTTGTATAATACTTGCTCCAGACATTAATCTATATCAAAAGTAAAAATATCTTACAACAAGTGATGTGTACGAAATAAAACATAGGTTTATCTCATTAGGAATATTTTACTCTTTTGCTGAACATCATAAACCGAACGTAAAATTATCAAGATGCTACTCGATTCAATTCTAAAATTTGGCTAAATAACGTAGCAGCATTATATAGTTTTATTTTGAGTACAGCGTGATATTTTCATTTGAAATTTACATGAACTGACTCTAAAAATCGGTTAAAGTTCTGAAGATCGATATGAAGTACAGTGCAAAACAATTGGCAATGGATTGATTTTAATCAACGCTTGATATCGACTTCAGAAGAGAAATTTCGTAGATGGATCTAAAACATAAATGGTGCTTAGATTGATCTCAACTCTTGTCTCTTGATAGTGTACATAAACCTATTATCGGTAAAATTGCAAGAAAAATGAAACGCTGAATGACCATACATGTTGCTCTTGGGATCATGACTACATCTTTAGCATTACAATTGGAGAGAAGGCAAATCTAATTTTAAAACAGAAATCAGCCGATTTCAAAATTTAAACGTGGTGTTACTCTTCAACTATTGGACTTCATAAATGTATTCGTTAAAATTGAAAGCTGTTAACGACTTTAATTTTTAATTTTCCTTCGTCGAATCTTAAAAGTCAATTCCTTCTATTCTTTTAATGATTCCAAAAAAAGTGCGCATATAATCTAAAAGCCTAAAGTTCTAAATTTTATTTAAGTTGAAACGTACAGTGTATATTGCTAAAGGAAACATTCTATAAATTGTCGTGCTATTTTTATGAATGTATAAAATGCTTGTTGACTGAAAATAAATAAATAAAGACTTTTGTTTATCTAATTGTATACTGTTAACGAACATCTAAATGTATAGACATTGTACACACAATCATGTTAAACATTAGCGATGGATTTTTTAGGGCTTATCTATTGTAAAACATTTCCAATTTAACTCCATATTTAGCTAAACTCAAATTGCTTATAAGAATTAACGCGGAGCTCTAAAGATGTCCCCAACAAAACTGGGATTCAAATTGCCATCTGATTCCCAAATGGAGAAGAACGCGAAGATTATAAGGTAGGACTTACAGTGTATTTTTGAAAACTATGACTCACTATGAACAGAGGCATTTGATGAGTAGAGGCACTTGCCTCTTATGATGCATTTGATTCGCATAAAACGGTCTATAGCCGTGCCATTCTAATAAAATAAACATTCTTAGTTTCAATAATGAAATAAAACATTAAAGAATCAATATGTACATAAATGCAAATAATTGTTTAACAGAATATTAGAATAGAGTTCTTAAAATTATGACGAGACGACAAGAGCCTTTGTTTTTGATGTTGATACTACAAATTTATGATACTGTATTTCACTACCTTTTCTCAGACATAAGATTTACGAATGGCACTTAGGTATAGAGTCTTGTAGTCACGTATGCAAAAGGTATACACTTAATTGTTTTAAGATCAGCGATAACCTTGAGCGATTTTTTTAAACCAATACACGTGTCGATTTTGCACATGTGACTTCACGACCGCCAAAGTGCGATTCTTAAAGCTTCTGTCTAAGTATACAAGTATACTCCTATTAATATCCTTTACAAATGGTAGTCGATATAAAATTCCTGATCATCTACATGTAAATAAAATATGGATAGCCTTAAGTGCTAATGATGAAGTAGTTTTATAAATAAAAAATGGAAAGACCCAATTCCATGTATTCCAAAAAATAACAAAAGTGAAGCAGCGCGAAAGATGAAGATTAAAGTGAAATTCAATTCCCATATTCGCGAAAATAACATAAGTTAAACGCCTAGGGGCATCGTTTGAGAAAATACCTTTAGATATTTATTATTCATACATATACAGTAATACCCTCACACGATCTAGGCATGAAGTTTCAAAACTACGTTTTAAAACATTTCTATTTCTCTACTTGTACATATCAAATTAAGGTGGGTATTTGGAAAATGTAATCCAGAGAATTTATGCAAAATTCGATTGCCTCGCCGTGCAAGAAAAGCATATTGAGAGGATTAAATAAAATCATACGAGTCTGAGTTCTAAAAATAAAAACGCCAATTTCACGTAGCTGTATGTCATGGTAACGCAAAACTGGCACGAAGGCCATCCATATAATATGCTTTTAAAGTATTGGACTTCTTGCAATGGATAACATTGGATGCAAGATTTTTCATTGGATTTGTATCATTTAATGACACGCAGGATAGTGTTGCATCGATATGATTTACAGCATAACTTTGATATAAACTTGAATAAAAATGAAAAGGTAAGCTTATAAACAGTGTAATGATATTCAGTATTTTTTTTCTCGGAAATGTAGCATAACGACACCGTTGACGGAACAATAAGTAAGTATGAAAGGACAAAAATGGAATGAAAAAAAGGAACAGTTTTTATCGTAACTCCTGCACCGTCTAAGCCAATTACAAAAACTCGTGTAAGCTCCTTGTAATATACGTATTAGAATGACTCAATTTATTTGACAAAAGGGTTGATGGCGAAAAACGTGCTTACACAAAATTTCATTTTTTCACAATTTCTTCCGCGACTATTTTTTTACGACCTGCAAAACTTGTCGCGCAATGATGCAGGCGTTTCCATTGAGCCAGGGGCTTAAGTCTCACGCTGATCCACGCGATAGCCGACTTTGGAACTAATCCTCAATTGCGTTATTACGAACTGGGACATGTAAAAACCTCCAGCAGAGAACTGGGCTTAGATTACTACTAAGGTGAAGTCGCTAAATTTAAATAAGATTTGAAACAAATGTGACATTTTTTATAGATTCGCACGAGCTATGCCGGTATAGCGCTTTTTCTTTTATGCCGAGTCATGTCTCGATCAGCTTCCTAATTAATGTTAGCGTCTAAAAGACATCATTAAAATGACGATCAAGGAACTCCTAATCGCGCAGCGAGTTTAACAGGATCACATTTTAATGCCTTCTACGTGTTACTCATTTGGTCCAAATGGAAGGCTAATTTTAATGAGCTTAACGCCGGGTGCATCACAAATGCGCAATGAATCTTGGTCGAAATTAAACGTCGAAAAATAGCGTAGGATGAAATTAATCAAATGTCGCCCAAGCGAGCTAACCATGCACGCGAACCACAGCAAATTAATAATTCAAAACTAGACCAATTTACTGGGTCAAAATAGAGCATAGCCCAAGTTTATTGTGTCAAAGAAATGCTAGATTCAAATCATCTTTGTAAGTAAATTGAAATATTCTGAGTCGTTCCCTCGATTATCCATAATTTTTATTCTCCATGTAACTTAAGGAACTTACCGGAATACTATGTCGAACAGTCCAAACATTTACAGTTGGAAAGAAAAGAGTTCGAGAATATTTATAGAATATTATCGTTATCAGGTTCAGCATATTTTCCATTTTAGCAGATATGGTTTGCAAAATTTTTTTGGAACCCACCATTTGGTTAATGGTAAACCAACTTAATTAAGTCGTATGATCCAATCGACTAAAATCAAACTTCATCTTTTAACAGTGTACTTTCATTTAAAGTTCATTAAGAAATCAAATAACAAGCAATCACGCATATCACATATGTCATTAGTAATTGCTCGCCATCAGGGGAGGATTTCAAGCTATCCATTGCATGTTTGGTACAAAAGGTTTTTTGCCTACATTATAAAATTCTTTAAAAATTTATATGTATTTTTACATTACTTAGTTTTTACTTCAGTGCAGGTGGCTTCTGTATATCATCAATTATTCATAACTATAAGCCGTGGATTGCCTTCATTTTTTGGGCAACACGAAATTCGTTTTAAAACTTCTAAGTCAGTAGTTTAGCTTTCTGATATTTTCAACAAATTCCCTATGTGGATAGTAAAAATGCAAGGTAAATCCCCTGATAAAGAGTTACGAGAGTAATGTAATCTATGCGCATGAACTCAGTATGTTTTAAAATTCCTAAGAACGTAATATTAATTTGAGAATGTGGGTGTGAAATAAATTTATTTCTACATCTAATGAAATCCGGAGCCATTCAACCCCCAGATGATTAATATTTTACCGTATGAAAGGTGGCATAGCTACTATGCAATAGATTTCTCGAAATAACGAGTTTCAACTCACGCCGAACAGCTAATGAAATCATACGTACATGTATTTGAATAAGAAGATAACAAGAAAATTAATTTGGAATTTGCATACGATACACGCTTAAATAAAACATAGATCATACTTATTATAGGTGAATTTGACATACTGTAGTTGAAAATGAAGATCACGATACGTTTATATAAAAGTTATACTCATCCCTTCCAGAAATGTTTAAATTTTGAATGAAAAATGAATCTTTCGATGCAAATTTATGGAAACATTCTTGTGTAAGAAAAGTACTGCACATGTATTAAACATTGAACATAATAATAATAATATACATATATATATGTATACATGTACATTCTGTCTTTAATGACATTATTTGATGGATACTTCTAGGTAAAGTATGCCATATACATGTATGCACAATATACTGACGAATTACACGTATGATCCATTTGTTAGGAAATGTGTATCCACCTCTTGTACCCTGCATATACATTGTACTCTTAAGTTAATTAAGCATTGCATAGTATCTCAACAGTGCACCATTAACTAAACCGGATTAGAGAACTCTCATAAAATATTTGACCATCTATCTCACATGAATATGATCAAAGCAGTATTAAACAGTCGAAGCCAGCACTTTGCGAATTATCTATATACAGTAGGCCTACATGTATACACAATTAATATAATAATACAAGTGTATACAATGTAGATAATCAAAGGCGACTATTTGGCAATGTTTGCATGAATTCATTTCAGTCACTTGATAGAAAAATGAAGATCAAGTTTACGAGCGTATTCCTTTAGAAAACTATCAGCTTTACTACTGCACAGATAATGCAGAAGTTGTACAAATTCACTTATTCCAAAAAACGGTAATACAATTAATTTTAATGATGTTTCCTTCACGGAGTAACTAATATTTATTTCAAGAGAAGCACTGCTGTTTCATTCGCTTTAATTAGTCTGCTTGCAAAAACTGAAATTCGTGACATGAAAGAGATTCTTTAAAATTTAGGAAATGAAATAAGGGCTATACCGTAATTTTAAAATCTTCGAGATTAGTAGGCTACTTTTCCAATAAATCGTTTCGGCTAAGGACCTGAAAGAAATTGCTGTAGCGTATTTATAATTCTGTCAAGATTGGTAGAATATAAACGTGCTAAAAGAAATAGTAGTACTGATTCAATGTAATTGTCGAGCGGTGACAAGTTTTAACGAGCATTGAAAACACTTTTACAAGGTATTTATTTGGCAATTAAGCTTTCGTACGATACCACGACAAGGTACCTGACAAGCTTTGACACCACTATACATGTACATGTATATAACAAGATAGTTTATCGATGTTGTTCTTTCAAAAGTTGAAGTATCCTAAATTTAATTTCTCATTCTTGTCTTCAAAAATCGTTGCAATTTTACTGCATCATCCTCTTACGGGAAAGGTTTTTCTCAATAACACGTATAGCCTAACTACTGGAAAAATACATTTGGCCAGCGAGTTTCTACTTTAAGTACATGTATCTCATCTGCTTATTTATATTTCTTTCCGGGTCGTCAGTCAAAATTGAATTAGATCGTCATTTCTGCTCTACATGGCATGACTGTTGGTAAACAGTTCCGTTTTTGAGTAACAACCATGCAGCTAGGTGACGAACCTTGCGTCACGATATAACATGTACTATACTGAAGTATGACGAAAACACCTTTTTAAAAGAAATTGATTCCAATTTCATTTTCTTCCAATTGCTATTGCGGGTCAAAAAGGAATCAAACCAGCTAACAGTTCCTTTAAATTTATGTGCGTAAAGCTGTTGCACTAAAGCCTCCTATAAAAGCAATAACAGCAATTGAAAGGTTTATTCAATTGGATTTGTCTTTATCTAGAGATTTATAGGGATGAGACTTAATGAAAATCGTGATTTTATACAGTGTATCCAAGGCAATTGACGACAAAGGCACCCTGTTGTTACGATATTTAATCCTAACGTTTGCGCAAACATTTAAAGAGAAACTATTTTATCTCCTCGTCCTTGTGGACAAAAACATGGATACATTTGCGTCTATTGTAAAATTTGAACTTCCGAAAAACCATGTCTATAATACGAACCAAAGAATTTTTATTAGAATTTTTCTTTTTATCATCAAGTTAACGATTTTAGAAAATAAGATAACGGGTGTTCAAATTAATATTCCTATACTTGACAACAATACGTAAGAATATACAGTACATGTACAAATTGTGCATACAGTTTGTAGGCCTACATTATAAAGCTATATATCGTTATCAAATTTGACTTTCATTTTAAAAATCAATTTTCAAATATACCACGTAAAGCATGTATTTAATGTTAATTTTTATTTCGTGCATTGTTCACCGTGAAGAACTTGTCTCTCAAAAGTAATAATGATGCACACTGTAATCTAAATGTAACAGCGCTTCATATACAGACTTTACCACTGAATCCAAATATTTAAAGAGGGAGATTCAAAACCTTTCAAAGACTACAATACTTCAACTTAAATGGCATAACCTGAACTGGTAAATAAAATGCATGAACACTTTTCCCAACACTGAAATTTCATTTCTGTTATCAAGAACTTGATTTGCGTAAAAGCTAGATATCTTCAAATATCATTTGAGGACTATTGTGACGACTTTTTTTTTTAGAAAACCAGCCAATTACGTGCCGTTTCCAATATTAAAAAACGTTGAATGACAAATCTCTTGTAAATTTTACTTAGGAAGCCTTACTTCAATTTACGAAATTAAAAAAAATGGTTAAACAGAGTTCAAAAGATCAACGCATTTAAAAAACATTACAATGATATACTGTACATCTCATGTAGATTTCATAATACCGTAAGTATAGTTTCACATTTTTTCCGTATGAAAAGAAGTCTCGAGTTAAAAGAAAAAAATAATATACGAGTTATTGCGCTTACATAGTACAATGTACAGTAACGCTATCCTTTTGAACTCAAGCACAATGCAGTATACAAAAGACGAACTCGTAACAAACAAAATCTTGTCTATTCATTGCTTTTTCCCATCGAAAATTGCTGCCCTCTGACGGTTGTTTTGAAAAGTCAGCGCGCGTAATTCGAAATATGAAGAATCCACATTATCGCCATGCATAACAACTACAGGTTTGTTTTAGTTATCACATCTTATTTATGTTTATAAACCACATGACTACGTTTCTTTGCGTATTTTGTATAGTGTAAAATCATAATTTGTATACACCACATAGCATTTGAAAGTACATGTGCAAAGAAAATTAGTATGCGCATAAAAAAGGCTTGGGTTTTGGAAAGGCATTTGCTGTAATAGTCAATGTGATAATCCTCCGAATCTCTATACAAGTTATATATGAACATGTAAATGCGGCCCTTGTTTCACTCGAGAATTCCCAGGGTATTAAAACTCCAAAACACGACCATGACAACATTCGTGGAAAAATGAACGCGTGAAATCTGGCTTAAAATCTGTAAACGAAATGCAGATTCACATCAATTTATCACCAGGAATGCTACAGTATTTACAGATGAAGGCTACGAAATATGATAAATGTTAGATTGGAGGGGTGTGTCTGCTTTTGTATGAATATTAATGGCCTCACCCATCCCAACTATATCCATAATTAGCGAGGTATTAATTCCGCCTTTTAATTCACTGCATGTTTAATAATAAAATGCGACGTGCGAGGGATGCAAAATAGCACGGAATACTATACAATAGGCTATATGGCCAGTACATACATGCATAGTGACGTCAAATTTACGTTATCTAAAAAGTCTCTGTATGACGTCATAATGCACTCCTTTTTTATTAAGTAGATCGACCGCTAGAGTTAGTTAGCGTTAATTTTGATGAAGTAATTAAATTGCTAATTTAATAGAAGCATAGTAATCATTATGAACAATAATGCATCGACGAACACCAGTAGCATGCAAGTATGGTGTTACGGGTAGACGTTACGCGTGGTCAGATAATTATTTTTAAGGAGTTGTAGTCAAAGGTTTATTGCCTAATTACTCTTCATTGCAGGTTTCCCCATACAAAAGGAGATGTCATTCGTCAATTATAAAATTTGTCAGTTTTTATTCTTCCTTTAATGATTTTGCATAACCACAATAACTAGAACTTCAAAGAGAATTGATGTCAGCAACGCGATCTTTTGAAACAGAGTCCTTGATTTCTACTGATTGGTCCTATTTTTGAAAGAGTCCAGTTGTAATCATACCAAATGAGTACCTGTTTAGGTTTTAATCAAAAACGGTTAATTAGCTTCACTCGGAATAACTGCACCGCATGCATGTAGTTGAAAATTACGTTTACCCGAGGTAGCCATTTGTAAATGACTTTCTACATCCAGGAATACGATGTTTCTGACATATAGGTGACTCTTCTTGTTCGAATATATATGAGAAAGTCAAAGTAAAGTTACTAAAGTAATATAATCATTACACATGCAAACGCCTCTAATTACCATCACGTATCACTCTTCCATTATCGATTGGACGATCTTTCAAAAAGCTCAGTTAAGCGACTGTTAACTTTGCGTGTGTTCTTATTTGGTTCTATTTTGAGAAAACTAAATTGAAACTTTTCCGAATTTTTTCAAACTTCAAACCGATCCATTCAACTGTTCACGATCTCAAAATTGAATGAATAGTATTGGTTCGAGGAAAAAAATCGGAATGATATTTAATTTAAAACTTCTCAGTATATGCATGGTGATCAGAAGTGTACATTTTCTATGCTATGTAATCAACATTCAACTATTTGACCAGAACACGCATCAAGATCCGTAATCACCATCTCGTGTTGTGGTCATTAAATGCTACGCATAAGTTAACAGCTGGAATGCCTTAGCGTCGAAGGAAAAAATATATATATATATTTGTATCAAATGATAGAAATTTCCCACATAGCAAGCTGACCAAAAAATGACGTCAGTTTTGGACGTCATAAAGACGTCATTTATGACCAAAAAAATG
>JAQGAO010001396.1:0-24684 GCA_034697705.1 Ommatoiulus sabulosus
TTCTTGAGTTGAAAGATAGTTTATTTTACTTTTTTCTGATAATCCGACCTTTTTTGCGTTCCGACCATACCCCCGGTGCCGAAGGTGACGGATTAGAGGGGTTCTACTGTAAATCAAAATCTTCGAATTGGAAGAAAACATGTCAGTTCTTCAGTTATATTACTATTTTTCTCCTTATGCACTGCAGTGAAATTTCAAATGAAGTGATTTTTCAAGCTAGAAATTACAATTGCCATTCAAAAACCGATTTAATTTCCATTTCTTTGTCAAAATCTACAAAGGAAGGTCTTGCATACAGTAGTTGTTCTCAAGGATTGCTGTGCTGAAGGTCAGATGCAATACTGCGAGGAAATAACCTTAAGAAATGGTAAATTTGATTTACGATCACACCTCTAATGAAAGTATTGGCCTAATATAATTACAGTATGCAACCCATCGCTCGAACTATACAAGTTTAAGTATTGCACCTCTGTAAATTAACCTTGGCCTCCTGCTGAAATATGCAACTATTAGAAAAAAGAAATTACCAATGATCAGTTCCGGCTTTTAATTACCGAGTACAAATTGGGCCAGTTTGGCAACACAACAGACACAGGCTCAATTTCGGAACCATTAGCCTATGTGTGCCAAAGAGAGGCCGATCAAATAGGTGCAGAGATTTGGCATCAGTCGGTTGTTCAACCAGACTAATCGATAAGATTACAAGCAGATATGGCTCATTAAATCTTGACAATGTGGGAAGCAATAAGCAGATATTTTCCATGATAAAGACTTCCACATACCCTTGAAATTCAGGTGAAAACGCTTGCAATTAATTGAAATAACATAGAAAGTGGTTGACATTGATCCACGTGAAATCATGACGAAAGATCAAGATTTGAGATCAAGGAATCATGATGTAATTGCCACAAAGCAACTTCATCTAGATGAAAGCATATTTACATTCATTGTGATTCTATCCTTAATCTGAAGGATCAGTATGTCCTATACAAATATCTTGTATTCATAAAATATTATAGTCCAGAATTTTAATGAAGTTATAGATAACAGTATCAATCATGTGTATGACGACCATCCCCATGATTATTTACTTACTTTAGTAAAATCTCCTGCAATAAACGCCTGTTCCACGCCACTAAATATCGTCAGCGGTATGAGCAAAAGCTGTTTGGAATTCCTCATATGCCTGAAGGTGGCCAGCAACAGCTTGAACCCAGCTATGTCTTTGGTGACGGTCATGTACCTCTTCAGGGGACTTACAAATGCGCTGATGAGGACGCAGCCGAAAAGAGAGCATCCCAGATAGATGCCGCAAAGGGTGTAGATCTGGGACATTGCTGGTTTGCTGCCAATGCTTATTGTGGCGTTGGATGAAGCGTTGAAGAAGACCTTTTCAGTGAGATCTTCGTTGCAGTAGTTGGCGCCACATATGTCCAAATCTCTGGTGAAATTGACCACAGTGGTCGGCGGGGCAAGAGTCAGCGAAGAAATGAGATTACCAAACACTTGACCACTCTGGAAGATCATGAAGAACACCCCGAAGAAGCGGACAATCACGGTTTCGGAGGTTTCACCCACGACTTTGGCATACTGGTGTCCGATCTCTGTCAAGTAGGTACACTTGGCCCCCCATAAGGGTGCAGCGCCAATGCCCAGCAAGATGGACGACGGAATTAGCGTGTACCAAGTGGCGTAAAAGTTGGCCGCCATGTACGTGGAGTACATCAGCATGGACATGACCATGGACCACTTGCAGCCGAACCTTTTGATCAGGGCCGATGGCACAAACATGCAGGAGAGGATCAGAGCCCCGTAGATCACACTAAGAGCCACAAGGCCCAATCCTTGGTCGCTGTTCAATGAACTCTGAATGTTGGATAAGGCACTGAAAGCTGTAAAATTGAAAAGAAAGCCTAAGCTGATCATCAGTAGGTTCCTCCATATATTCCACTTGCTAAGTAATTCTTCTTGAGGAATGGGTCTTGGCGCCTCCAGGGAATAATCTTTGAAGCTTTGGTCATCTTTCTTCTTGGAAGTCCCTCTTTCATTGATTTCTTGCAGAAATACGGGATTGGAAAGACCAACATCCTGGTCGCCATCCAAGTGTCTCATGTTTTCATCAAGAAATATTTCTTTGTCCAACATTTTTTCTGACAAAAATACGTTTGGTCATTATTGATACGGTAATAGAACTCGATTCAATATACATGTAGTATTTTAGCATACGGTATTCACAACACCATTGAAAAATCTCTGCAACTCATATACATGTACTGCTAAAATGGAAAATACACATATGATTCAAATTTTCGATTTTCAAATTATTTTCATGATAATATGCAATGATTTGACTGAAATTTAGCCTTTTAAAATATTGAAGTAATGGAAATGAAAAATATTTATCTCCATTAAATGTCATAGATAAAATCTCATTTTCTTTCTTAATTTCAAAGTTTAAATGACGGGATTTAATTACTGCTTAATTTCTTTTCTATAAGCACCTTGAAGAATTAAAAAAAATCCTGGTTTTGAAACCCCGTCATACAAATACGTGTATTTGACCTAATTTAGCACCGTGAATCACTTTTCCTGGATTTTTTAAACCATTTTCCTCATCGTACTTCCAGATTGAAATAACTTTTCATCGTGAGATGCATTTCGCAATTTGCATAAATTTCAAAATGCACTTTAAAACGCAATTCAACAGTTCGTAAACAAAGGAAATGCATCTCTTTACAATATGGGGTTGTATTAAATTCCATTTTTTTTTTTAGAAAATCGCAAACATTAGATGTAACTTTAAAATGTGCAATGTTAGCATTATAAAACACTTAAAACAATAAATTAATCTAAAAATAGACTACAGTGAGATAGAACGGGGAACAATTTTCAATTTTCGTTTAGTTTTTATTTAGTTGGCAATTACCATACGAGCCAAAATAATGCAAAGTTCGAATACAGAAAATTTACTTCAAAATTGCATATAGCTTCGATTAATTTGAAAAGTTTTCTTACCTTTATTGATGCCTATACAGTATATGATTCTCGAGGAACGAAGAGGTAAATTTGGGTCCAACTAGTGCGCAAGTTTGGTTGAAGGTATTTTGGTAGGACGAAAGCAACTACAGGTTGGCACGGTTTGTACCTGTATGGGTTTATCCTACAATGAACTCGGATACAAAAACGCCAATGAATAGGAGCGCTGACGTCACTGGTGTTTGTAATTCTTCGAAATAACAAAGACGTACAACGTACTGTTGAAGGTGTATGAAATGGATTACAATTTACGTCAACAAAAATGAATTAATGAAATCCTTACACCTTGGCTTTTCCGCACAATTGATATGCTGAATGGCAAATTTCGTTCTCCACAGTTTTTTTTATTGGTTTATAACATTACTATGCGAACAAAAGGGTTCGATGTTCACTGAGTGCCAATTACACTATAGGCATAAAAAATAGGAAAACGGGACGTCATTGTAACCCGGTTTGAAATAATTCGCCATTTTGTCTAGGTTCATTGAGCCTCGTTAGGACGTTATTAACTCATTTTGACTAAGTTTCCTAACAGAAAAATAGTGTAGTTCCACATGAACACTGCTTTTTCCCGTGCTTTTACAGCAGAAAACTACATCTATATACAGTTTGGCAAAACCTAACTGTGATCTAGCTTACATGTTCAATTGTAGTAAAGTAATTTTTTTAGTAAAATCAGTTGTAATTGTGAAATAAATACTAAGATTTATAATGGCAATTTCTGATTGAAGTAATATATCGTTGAAATCCTGGGATCTTTTGCAGATTTTCGAAGTTTGATTTAAACGCAGCAGAACTACAAATTCACAGCAAATTTCAAAAAAGTTTTTGACTGGTTCTAGAACAACTGAGAGCTACATGTACATTCTAAAGCCGGTCATACACGGGGAAAGTTATATCTGGAAACTTGGCAATTTTAGGCGTGTCCGAAAAGTCAAGCGCATATTTCTGAGCATTTTAATACCCATGGCTTTTAGAAGGGATAATTTCAAACTGAAAGTAATTAGACTTCATTTATGTTTTTACACTTGACAAATTAAAACATTTCATTTCTCGCAATTCACATTCTAAAAAACAGAACGTTTTGAACATGCCGTATTAATTTCCAGATATAACTTTCCTCGTGTATGACCGGCATAAAGTTACAGAGCTCTTTATACTATAGGATAGAAATGTGGATAACAAGTGATAGCTAAACTATGCAGTATCATAATCGGTGTAATTTAAAACATCATTCAAACTCAATCTGAGATTTTAATTATGGACGATGATTTCATTATCCTGTCAAATCTTCCTCGTAACATTAATTCTACGCTCATGTAGCCTAACATTCCCACACATAAAATGGCAATAATCATATACAGTTTGACAGTGATACATAAAAAGGAGCTCCACGCATAAGCAACTAAAAAGCCTACAGACTGCCATAAGCGATAAGTGGCGAAGGCGGCTTCCACATTGTCATTAAATAGTAGACCGTACAAAGCTGAAAACAAAGTAGACGTCGGTCATTAGTTCGTGAATTTAACGTTAGCAAAGGCAACCTGCAGGCACAATACAGGGTGGCTTATGAATGTCTGAAATGATATCGTGATCTCCATCAATAAAGTTTATAAAATATCCATGTAAATATCCATGTAAATCTCATGCAAAATTCGCTATTGTTAGTGTGCCTGTGTTTTCCAAAGTTTAAAACTAGCCTAACGCATCCACTAACTAATCTCAGTTATTCGCCGATTTTTTTTTTACTTTTTATTTACGATTTTTTGTATGGTTTTGCCCATTTTTTCATTCCCTTCACTGTGCAATATTTGTATCAAAACTAACGAAAATATTCCAATAAAAAGCTAGTTCATCTCATAACATTATACTTAATATTTCATATCAGGGTTCCCCCAGAAATTTCATTTTCAACTTTCCTGACTATTCCCTGACTTTTATAGGTTTTAAAAAATTTCCATGACCTGCAATGATAATGTCAAAAATGTACACATTTTGAAAAATTTACTAATGACAATTTTTAAAAAATATGCACTCATAAAACTTGGAAAACGTAGAAGATATTTCAAATTTGCACTCGGAAAACTTGGAGAATCTTGCATATTTGCCCTCGGAAACGTGGAGAATTTTTCAAATTTGTACTCGGAAAACATGGGAAATTTTTAAATTTTGTCCTCGGAAAACGTGGAGAATGTTGCAAATTTATACTCGGAAAACGTGGAAAATTTTGCAAACTTGCACTCGGAAAACGTGGGAAAATGTTCAATTTTGTCCTCGGAAAACGTGGAGAATTTGGCAAATTTGTACACGGAAAACGTGGACAATTATGCAAACCCCACTCGGAAAATGTGGAAAATTGAGGAAATTTTTACTTAGAAAATGAGCCCTGAGCTAACCATGTAAAAGCATATTTTTGGAATGCAACAACATGACTACGTTGAATTTTCCTGACTTTTTCAAAATAAGCCATTCTTCCTTAACTTTTCCAGACGTTTACAAGTTCCCTGATTTTTTCAGGTTTTCCAGGTCTGGGGGTACCCTGCATATTTCTTCGCAGAATCTTTCCATTTCTAGCCACCCTGTAGAATTAAGAAGTAAAGCGTTTGACATCACCATTAATTTGTGTCTGCCATATTGAATCTGCCAGTCCATAAAGCCCGGCAATAACGTAAAAAATCGCTGGGGTTGCAGCATTTGGTTGCCAGCGTAACATGGTGATAATCAAAGCCAAGTTGAGCATGGCACCGAAGACAAAAAGAGAAGATCTTCCCACAATTTTCACCAAAGGACCAATTACGAAGGAGGAAACAGCATCGACAGCACCGAAACACATCATAACAAATCCAACGTCTTCTATTCCTAGAGAGCAATTGACAAATGCCTGCAAGAGAACATTTCCAAAAAATCTGCATCCCCGATTTTCAAAATCAACAGCCTCCTTTTTCAAAATAAATTTTGGAAACTAATACAAATTTCAAGAACTTTTAGGATTTAAAATAAAACCTTGATCCAGGACTGTTCTTTTATTCAGACTCCACACACAAGCTACATGGATATCATTTGGGGGTTTAATTCAGAATTATAGGACCTAACTTTGGAATTTAAAAATGGCTTCATATACATGTAGTTAGAAACTGCTTGAACTTTCTAGTTCTGAAGATGAAAGTTTATGAATATATCTATCATCTATAAATTTTATACAAAGCTTCCAAGTTAAATCATTCAGTTTAGTTTGGCAAAACATTTTTAGTTTACGAGGACAATTGATGATGAATTGTTAGATCTTTCAACTTTTTCAGGGAATTATCAATGGGTGCATCAAGAATCTAATACCATTCAGAACAGTAAATACTTTCAGAATGTTATCCGATGTTCACTTACTTTAGTGTAATCGCTGCTTATGAACGCCTGTTCCACACCGCTATAGAGGGTCAGCGGAATCAGCAAAAGTTGCTTAGGATTTTTCATGTGCCGCAAAGAGGAAATGGGGAATTTGACACCGGAAAGCGCGCTTCCAGGTGGATGAAATCTGGTCAGTGGATTTACCAAGAGGGCTATGAGCAGTACACCAAAAAGAGAGCATCCTAAATATGTCCCACACAACAAGTACAGCTCGTACTTATCCTGGTCGTTGATGATTTCAGTGGCACTACTGTTGAGAGCATCGGGACCAGTAAGATCCTGGTTGCAATAATTGGCGCCACAGATACTGGGGTCTGAAGAAAAACTTTGTTGCTTCGTTTTGAAGATGAGAGACGAAACCAGGTTGCCCCACACCTGACTAGTTTGGAAAATGGCGAAGAAGACCCCGAAGATGTGTACGATGACCACGTCCGCATTTCTGCCAGCAATCTTGGCATATCGGAAGCCGCTCTCCGTCAGATATGTGCAGTTGCTACTCCACAAGGGAGCAGCTGCAAGACCCACGATAATGGACGCAGGCATCAGTGTCCACCAAGTTGGATGGAAGTTGGCAGCGATATAGATAGAGTAGAGTAGCATGGAGAGGGTCATTGTCCACTTGCAGCCAAGTCGGTGGATGAACGCTGATGGCACAAACAAACAGGATACTATGAGAGAACCGTAAATGACACTCAACGAGATAGTGCCCAAGTTCTCGTTGCTGTTCAAGGAGCTTTGGATGTTGGCCATGCCGCTATACGCCGTGAAATTAAACAGAAATCCAACTCCAATGGAGAGCACGTCACTCATGATCTTCATTCGGCTCAGTCTGTCTTCTTCAGATTCCTCTTTAGGCACACTGATCCTCATGTCACCGACTTCTTGCTTCAAACTTTTGGTGGACAACTTAGCAAAACTGCCACCGCATTCAGAATCATTATCTTGCGCGATCATATCTGCCATCTTAGTTTGACCAGTTTAATTTTTCACATGCAGTATTCGAAAATACCATTGTCTATGTTCAACAGACTGACAGATATTTCTGCAGCGCTGATAAATGTAACTCAAAGGAGTTTTTCAACAATCACTTCTTAAGAATTCTGAAAAAAGCATGCTTGGTCAGTTTGCATCGATTTTTGCTTATGATTATGAGGGTCTACCAGAGATCCATTCTCAATGAGAATGTAGCTTGATGCTGCTAGTTTTAGGCATAAAATTCAATATTTCCAATAAAACTTTTTGTCAATAGATAACGTTGGTAAATAACAAGGAATTGCAAACATTATTATGAATAAATGTTTGAAACTATCTTCTCATTATTCCCATAGAGAATGGACCACTGGTAGATGGAGGTATCGATCATTAAAACAAATTGCCTTACCTGGTTTCTGTAAGCTGATTGAAAACTGACAAGTATTAAAATGCAATTTTTGCTGAAAAGATAAATTTCTGGTATCCTTCAGTGAGTCCACCATCAAGTGGACCAGATTTGGATCTGGTTCCAGTATTTAGCTAGACAAAATAATTAACCAAAATAATTACCAGGGTGAGAGTTTTAGGATCAACGTAGATATAATATGGCAAAATAGTGTTTCTATGGGGATTATGTATGAGAAACAGTTCTTTATAAGTTAATTCGAAAGCCGCTCAAAAAGCGGAGATAAATTTTAAATATGTCAGCCAATATTAAAATTCTCGGTTGCTTCGAAACCGATGTTCTGAATTGGATTTCCTGGCAGATTGGATTTTTTCAAAGCAATTTGTTAATGGTTTATAATAGACATGAAATACATGCGAACCGCTCCCAATTGACAGCTCGTTTTACAACGAATTAATGGAGCGAGATAACAAAATGATACGTATGGCGGCCTGAATTTTTAATTACAATATGTTATCGAGTGGGTGTTATTTGAGTCACGTAATGTTCCCAAATTTGAAGGATGGCACAAATTGCTTTGAAAAAAATGAAGACAACTGATTTAAAATAACGAAAATCTTTCGAAATTTGATAGACAGTTGGTATCAGAAAGGCTGAGCCATACATTTTTCGGTCGCTAAACGACAGCACAGTAGACTAGCTTCCAATTATTTGAAGAAGTTGGGAAATAAATCCCCGGATAAAACTCAAGATAGTTAATAAACGCAAATCTAATGAGAACAAATGTACCTCTTATTTATTATTTATCATTAAATTTCATTTTCAACTTCCCTGACTTTTTCAGGTTTTAAAGAAAATTCCCTGACCAATGATAATGCCAAAAATTGACATTTTCCAAAATCAACACAGTAAAATATTTTTAAAAATTTACTAACGAAATTTTGAAAATTAAAATAGAAAAATTGAAAAAAAAACTTGCATGAATTTTTTTTGAAAATTTGACAATTTTTTACTCGGAAAAAATAGAACGTTTTGTAAATTTGTACTTGGAAAACGTGGAGAAATTTTCAAATTTAGTCCTCGGAAAACGTGGAAAATTTTGCAATTTTGTCCTCGGAAACCGTCGACAATTTTGCAAATTTCTACTCGGAATACGTCGAAAAATGTTGCAATTTTGTCCTCGGAAAACGCGGAAAATTCTGATAATTTGTACTCGGAAAACGTGGAAATATTTCGCACTTTTGTCCTTGGAAAACGTGGAAGATTTTGCACTTTTGTCCCTGGAAAACGTGGAAAATTTGGCAATTTTGTCCTCGGAAAACGTGTAAAATTTGGCAATTTTGTCTTTGGAAAACGTGGAAAATTTGGAAGATATGTATTCGGAAAACGTGGTAAATTTTGCAAATTTTTACTCGGAAAACGTGGAGAATTTTGCAAATTTGTCCTCAGAAACTTGCAAATTTGTACTGGGAAAATGTAGAAATGTTTCCAAATGGGCTGACTACGTTGAATTTCCCTGACTATTTAAAAAAAAAAGTCATTCTATCCTGACTTTTCCAGGTCTGGGGGAACCCTGTGTAACTGTATGCTGACTGATGCTATAGCATAAAAGCAGCACACAATTCGCCTAAAAACGCAAGTTTTACAGAGAGCTTGTTCGTGAATTGACAGACAGAAACCTACTAGAAGAAAAGGGTACATGAGGTCATTGCCAGTTGGATGAAAATTCCTCCAGGCTATTCTTGGAACTCACAACATAATTACGAGAAAGGGTTAAGCGGTTTTAGCCAATAAACGAACTGGTCTGCAGTTGAGGGGAAAACCCACAATAGGCATACGTAATTTTGCTCCATATTTTTTTAGTTTTTAAGTCCAAAGTTCTTATGAGGAAACGTCGATATAATTAGTATTCTATGTCCATCGCGGCAAATGCAAAAACTTTCCAATGAATACAAAATGGATTAATGAACTTCCCGTTGAAATTATGTTTTTGTAAAACATGTTTATTATTGCTTGCCCATGACTGAGTACTTCCTGGATTAATATGTATATAAACTAAATCATTAAGGAAGGGTCCATCATAGTGCACCTATTAGAAAAGCATTCTCATATAAATTTAACGTGACTTTTCATGAGATTTCAAGAAATTAGTTTAGTCGTGTGATGGTGCAGAGGTCCAAAACTCGCTAAAATTCAGTTTCCATTTACAATACACATGTCATACAAGTTTTATATACATGTAGCTCAGGGCTACATTAATTCGCTTGTATTTAGTAATAACAAAAATAATTGTGGTACCATCATCATTATTAGGAAAAATGCTTTTGACCATGACCAACAAAAAAAAAATTGGAGTGTGCAAAAATAATCGATAGTTTAATAAATAGATTTTGTCAAACGTCCACAGTACCTTCATAGACACTTCAATGAACGTTCTTTTAAGACAAATTGAGCATTTTTAAACTAATATTTCCCCTCTCTTGACTCTCCATTCGAATAGATTATTTATGCATTAAGACAAGGCAACTGAAGTAACCTAAATTTATAATTGTTAGCCATTAGTATCATATGAATTACACCCTTTAGATGCAATTATCCGCTTTATGCGTTTTTAGTGAGACAATAAAGGCTCAATCGCAATGGTGCAATAAGTGTCTTGAACCACTACATTTTCACGGTATAAATTATCTCTTAAAAACAAGGTCATGTGATAATAGATTCTGTTCTATTCTATTCTTTACCCTACAGTCAGTACGTACTGACTGCACTGACTGTCCCATTTGGCAGGGAGATCATTAAAATTTATGCAAATTAAGTCAACTAAGAAGTCTGGTCATGATGGACCCCAACATCACAATTACTTTATATTTCCCATATAATTGGAACCTTAACGAGGAGAATGTGATGGGAAAGGAAGAAGTTCACGGCCGATTTAATATAGGAACTATCCCAGCATTCGCCTGGAGAGATTGTGGGAATCCATTATGAAAAACCACAATCGAGGATAGCCAACATGGGAATCGAACCCGCGTCTATAAATTCGAGGCGAGAATGCCACCTTGCTCATGGCATGTCAAATGCCCAACAATTTACTTTAAGCTGTAGTGAATTAATTTCTTGCTAATTTATGATTTATTTATAATTTATTTAATTTAATTGATATATTAAATATATATTGATATATTATTTATTTATGATTTATTTATAATTTATTTAATTTAATTGATATATATCAATTAAATTAATAATAATATAATGATAATAAAGGCTATATAGCCTTTATTATCATTAACATATTTACAATTAAAAATTGAGTTTACTTCAGTTTCATTTAAATCAATTTGGAATTTCCCATTTTAAAACTTCCCACACGTACTTTGTACTGACCACTAGATGGTAATTTTGAAATTTAAATCAACTTTATAATTAATTTAAAGATAAGGTATGGAAAATTTGAAAAACATCCGTAGAGATACTTTCCACGTGCCAATAAATTTTATGCTTAAAATTTCTTCGAAAATCTCCCATGAAGATCATCAGGTCTTTATGACCGTACAAATATAAGAATTATTATTACAAGAAATTGATATTTTTAATATTGGACTGGGCAGACCTTTCACCAATGCTAGCCAATATCTATTGCGATTACTTTCGCATATACAGTAGTAGAGTATATGATTTATTTTCATTTGTACAGATAAGCTCCAAATACGTTGTACTTTTTCATAAATTGATAAAGCTTTAAAAATCAGCATGACTACCTATGAATTTTATTCGTTGCATCTTCAAGTGGTAGGTGACAGTAAATAGTTGTTTGATAGCTCCTGGTAAGGGCAAGAAAAATTGCCGAAAAGTAGAGCAGAATAAAACATACAATTTGGTAGTGATCAACTGAAATCTTGCCTTTTTATTCTGGCTTCAATGTGAAGTAAGGAAATAGCAGTATAAAGCATATCTGTACAATCCAAAGTGGGATGATTGCTCCAGTAGATAGACCAAATCATACATTTTTATCAAAGCATGCGCTTTATTATCATTAGTCTTTTTTCAGTTCTAGATCCGCAACATTTTGTAAACTGTCTAACGTTTCTGTCAACATGGGTTGCATGATTGTGTTGGCGGTGATTACCTGGTCTCCAGACAAGATCTGTATTTGGTGAGTTTGCTGAATTTCTGCTAACTGCTCTGGTGTAGCATGAAGTACTTGAATGTCCCCTTGCGGCGTGTGAATGAGCTAGAAAACAAGAAAAGCAAACCAGGTTCGTACTACATTGTAACACAAAACTTAAAAGTTGCCACTAAATTTCATTTAAATTTTTCACCAATAAGAGAAATTGGACATCATGAAATAATAACCACCGTAGTGAAATGGTTAAAATTAAATGAACATAAATTATGAACGAGGCGATGTGTTATGTTTGGTTGGATGGTTGTGGAATTTTAACGTTGGCCTATTTCTGCACACGGGGGCTAATCACCAATGAGAGGAGATGTGCTAGCATTACCTACCTGCAAATTGTGAATTTTGCCTATGAAGTGGGACTTCCAACCCTCCATGAGGGATCTTTAAAACTCTACCCCGAATGGGAAGCGAACCCCGCAACCTAGGGTCACGTAACCACTCGGCCATTGGCGCCGGTATGTGTTACGATCATTCAAAAAGAGTTTTTTTTAAAAAACCCACATTGATCCAAACACTGTATTATGGAACAACATAAATTCTATGTATTTGAAGTTCAATGAACTGTTTTAGCATAAAATAACCAACTATACAATGACCTTACACTAGTTACATTAATATGATCGCCAGTGTAGTACAATGCTGCTTTAATAACTTGGATTGTTTGATAATGCCTATGTTACTTATTAACATAGACAACAGTACTAAATTCTGTATGACAAATATTGCAAATAAAATTAAAAGACAAAACTAAATTCCTACCTGTGCTCTGTTCACTAATGATGCCAATTCCGAACTAGAACAAGTCAAGGAAAGTGAGCCAGGATGCAAAGCGAGTATTTGGGATGGGTCCAGGACATCAGCTTCGTTTGAACTTTGATCTACTCCAAGATCGTTCAAGCTCGTAGATTGAATTAAATTGGGCTGAGCATCACTACAGGAGGCGACGGCAGACGTTGATAAAGTCTATAGAGTAAGCGATACAATATATTAAATGGCAAATATGAATAAGCAGTAATTTTCATGAAAGGGTTTTTTCTTTCATTGACGACTGACCTTTATTACGAGTGGCATCCCTTTCATTTTCCGTCTGTAAGCTGTGCGACATTTCGAATCCATGTTCTGCCTAATGCGATTCCAATCTTTTTCTGCTATACCAAACTTTGCAATAAGGTGGCCTAAAAATAAGTTGTTTTGCTAATGTTAAGCCAAATACATTCATGAACCTATCGCTCACAAAATATTGGAAATGCTGAGCATTTCTTAACAAGATATGCAAGAAAAGTTTTGTTCTTGACAGGTCAACTTTGCAAGAAACCAATTCGACACATCAACAACAAATTTGAGATATAAGAAATGCTAAACTAGAATACTGATTAGTGGACAACTTCATTAAATACTATTTCACTATAACTTGAATTTCCAGCATTT
Organism: Ommatoiulus sabulosus; assembly: GCA_034697705.1. Classification (NCBI taxonomy): domain Eukaryota; kingdom Metazoa; phylum Arthropoda; class Diplopoda; order Julida; family Julidae; genus Ommatoiulus; species Ommatoiulus sabulosus. The sequence goes on from JAQGAO010001396.1 coordinate 13,428, forward strand.
ACTATTTTTGGTTCTTTTTTGAAATGGGCTCATAGTTGCATAAAAAAAGCAAAGATTTTCCTTAGGCTTCAGGTTTTTACCACAACATTCATGATGTACGAAACAATGCATCGATATTTATTGTAAAGTGTGAAATGGTACAGGCATTTTGAGCAAATCAATGGACTGTACAACTGAGCATGCTTGGCTTAATCAAAAATTGTAGTTTACAATTTTACTTGCACCGTATGCCATATATCATAAGAGGATCCAGCTGTTTCTTCTTGTGCTTTCCTGTCCCGGATATATTTGAGGTAGCCTGCGTTTCACGGTCAAATAAATAGTCGAGCAAGGTAAGCGCCATCTTTTCGGCGGTATGACAAGTGGTATTTATGTGAAAAAGGTCTCTGCAAAACATGAAATAAGAGAAAGCCTGCTGTTTCTCCAGTTTCTATTTTTTATCAATAAAAAAAATTAAGATGTATAAGACATACGTTGGAGTGATAGCACATCGCACCCTCATTTCTGGATTCTGCTCATTCCCTAGCCATGAACCATTTGGAAAATCAGCTGAAATAAATCCAATACATTAGCTGGCTTTTCTAAAGATGCATTTTAATTCTGATTTACAACTTCCCTTCATAACATTTATAATAAAGCTGCATGTGGCCAAGCGATGAAAAAAGGCATTTCGAAGTATATTGAATATGCAACTGCTTTAACGTTTACTGATGGCAGTCACAATTATTTCAATACATGCCAACTCAAAATGAGGCATCCAATTAATCTAGAAAATCCATATTTCTGACAAAGTAGAAGGAAATAAATTGTTTAGATATACATATATGTAATTATTAATTTTTTTTTCATAATGAATTTATCTGTTTTCTCATTCAAGTTGTAAAAAAAAACCAGAATTAAAAGGCTGACGGGCCCTTCTAAAAATATTTCTAAAGGATAATATTCGAGAACTTAAGACTGACATTCTGAATTCAGCGTAAGCAATTGAATGCTTGATCCAGATGACGATAGCCTATGTGTGCCTCCGCTATGTTCATCATCTGAACTAGTAGAATGAGACTGTGGAACTCCGACGATGACTGTATGTCCAATCGGTTTATCTTCACTCCTGCACAATAATTTTTGTTAATTCAAACAATGAAATAAAAAATCTTTGAATGTTGATGAATAAAATCGGCCAAAAAAAAACTGAGCAAAATCAAAGTGGTATATTTATCATCAGATATTATCAATTTTTTAAAATATACAGTTTTTCTTCCTGTAGACCAAGAACTTACTGGTTTTGAGCATTGTGTGCTTTTATTGCTTGAGCAATGTACCCCACTTTCTCACCAAGATCTAAACAGTAGTTGTTAATGAAGTCCATACGTGATTCCATCAGATCCAACCTTTGGCAAACCATGTGATTTATCGAGAACAAAACTTGCTGTTAAAATGGAAGTCGCTTAATAGATTACACGAGGTGTTTTAAAATACCAAGGACACGCTAATAGGACACGAATTAAGATCATACCTTAAGAGGAAGGGAGAAGTCAACAGCATTCTCATCATAGTCTCCTGCAGCGGACATGCATGTGTTTTGCAGGTCACTGCAAGCTAGACTGTCATCTTGAGATTCGTCAGCAGTAGATAATTCAGCTTGCTCCATGCTAGGATCATTGTCATCCGCTAATAATTAAGGGCAAATTACCATTTTTAAATTTTAGATTTGCTGTCATAAGCCTGGTCATAAGCCTGGTCATAAGCTAATGAGTCTGTGAAACCTTCACCGGTGTAAACTTCATATATCACTCCGAAGATTTTCAGATACAGGAAAAATGTGCTTTTATCATTAGCATGACGTACTTCGAATATCGCACATTAATGACAAAAAATATATAGGCTAGTTCAAACTGATTCTGAACAAGAAATTTATTAAGGTTCAGAAACGCACGTACTACAACGTCGAACATTATAATTAATTCAGGCTTGACATAAATTGTTAATTATACTCTACCTGCACTCACAATTGGACAAATGATCAACACCAAATAAATGGTCTTGCACGACTGACAAGTTCATTTCTAAAAGAATATTTGGACAAAACGACTGAATTTGAGCAACCTTGCTTGTACGAAAACGACAACTACAAAACATAAACATCAGTTGTGACCAGTGTACTGTCTGCAAATTACCAAGCCAAGAGACACTCTAATGCGATGACATGCACCGGAAATTAGCAATAAACTCTAAAAAAGTATAGATTTATAGACGCCATGTTGACCAAGTCAAAGAGTACTAAGTGTCATATTTTATTACGTAAAAAAGAGACACTCCAATTAAAAATGGTTACTTCGGTGAAAACAACTTTCTAATACACTTATCAAGGCCTTGTTAATTTATAAAAAAGTATTAAGTGTCACACTCAGAAAGTCTGGTTATACTTTTGTTTCAGCCATTAGTGCATATGGGAAATCTATAATATCCCAGAATCCAATATGTCGAAACAAAATTTTAAATATTTTGGTTATATTTTGTAATATAAATGTAAACGAGAGGCATGATTAACAATCATTAAATAGTTTTTGCTGGCAAAATAATACAAATGTTAAAGAGAGACACTCCGATTAAAAAATCGAATATATATTGTTTTAGAAGTTTTATATAGGCAATAATGGTTTGCCATACTTCCGTGATTCGTCTGCTCGTAGTAACCCTCGTTAACCGTGAAATGAGATCGTCATGCTCCGCAACATTAAAAGATTGTAAAAGCCATGAAAAAAATATTAAGTTTGTATTTAAATCGCGACCTTTACTCGTAAATTACTAGTGTGACGTCCGCTGACATGTAAGCGCATGATTTGCCTTTATGTAGGCTTCGTTGTGAAGTGAGTCGTCGGTGCTCCAGAATTTCACGTTTTTCTTCCGGGTTTTAAACCTGGATTTTAAAAATGGAAATGCGCTCGGGTTTTTCGTTCTATGAACTGGCAAGTATTTGAAAGAAGGACAAACGATACTGACGAAAAAACAATCTCTCGATATTACACGCGATCGAATCCGGATCCTCTTTTTTTGTGAGTATACAGTATTAGTAATGGTTGACCTTGAAGTCAAAAGTTTAATTATTTCAACTTTCAAACGTCCTATCCGAGATAATGCATGTATTTGGTGCAATGGTGTTTTTTCAATCCAGGATTTTTACTTTTACATGGCAATTGCTAATTGGTGGTACATGTAGCTTAAATTTCATACTGACTTTGTAATGTCCTTGTAAATTGAAAATAGCTAGTGTAAGGCAAAAAATATATATTTTTTTAAATTGGGCTTTATGAAATGTACATGTTTTGGTTCAAACGTGTTGTATTGAGAACAGACATGTTATGCTATGGAAACTTGGCAGATAAAAAAAAAAAAAAAAAAAAAATGGAGCTAGCAAACAGTTTGATAGGACATTGTTGTTGGGGAATAAAACTCAAGATGGAAGTTGGCACTTCTTCAATTGGTTATTAGACCATTAACTGCAACAGAAGCACGATTTTTAATGTCTTCATCCATGCTGTGTCTGCTAAAAACCTTGTTGCTATCGATCACTTCTTTCAGACCATTTACGGAATTTATCAGCTAGTATAACATTATGATAGAAATTAAGGTTGAGAAGTTAAGTGTGTACGGTTTATGACAAGGAGATCGATAGCTATTGATGCCTCGATGACATACATAAGTGCACAATACGGACCAGCCGGCACGTATATTTGTTATGTATCACGTTGATCTTCATTCTGTATTATGAAAGGATCAATAAGTGCATGTCGTGCATGGCCTTCCTCTTAATTTTTCAAGGTTGCAATATCGAATTATCCATTCAGTCTAAAAGTGTCCACGGCATGAAAGTTCAGTTTAAAAATCTATTTTTGGCGTTCAGCATAAAGTGTATAGGGTCAAAAATATATGCTGCACGACAACGTTTCAACTCTTGCGTGACTTGCGTCTGATGATACTCAACCGTAATAGTTTGATTGATCATTTTAATGCTAAAGGTAATTTAGGTAAATACTTCATTTCCACCTGTAACCTACTTTTTAGCTACGAGTTAGTTATCCTGTCTTAAGCTACCCTCTGTTGCATCTAGCTTTTGTTGCTTGCTTCCTTCAACATCTATGTGAAGAAAGTGTTTCCCCATACAGTTTTTGTAATGATGGAACTGTAATTACCAATTGTTAATCTCCTGACAAGGTACAAAGGTTGGTTGACTCTGTAGAAAATAAGCAACATGCAGCCCATTTATGATTATATATCCTAAATGATTTTGTCATGAGAAAAACTGATGGTTGACTCAATACGAAAGACACATCTTATCTAATAGCAGGTTTTTTGAGTATAAACGATTCTGCTTTTGACTTTAGATGCACAGTGCGTTGATAAACAGTGCCACTACTGACTTGTCGAGGCAAGTGTGGCCGACAAGTTGGGTAAATTTCACTCGAGGAGACCTTGCATACACGATTACCTTAATTTATATTAATTTTATTCTTGTTCTATATATGGTAACCAGATAGGGTGAGAACACAGTGAATGCTTACTTTCGACGTGCTTCTTTCAGCTTCTTTTTTTCCAGCTTTGGAATGCACAATGTACGCTGATATCAGCGTGATGGTCAGTGTGCTTGATGGCGCCACTGCATGCGTTATGCTAGGTGAAACATTCTGCGAAAACCTTCCACATGCAGATTAGCATCTCATGATGAGTGCAGGACAGGGTTTTACGGTACATTGGCGGCATACAATCGATGGCTACACTTTTGACCAATAGTGATCTGTTTCTTGGAAGCTTATCAGCGCTTCTTGTAAGCTCAGCCTGGCTCAGCTAAGCTTTCTTTGTTGCCCCCTGCGCCCTTAAGCCCCCATTACCAACCAACCTAGTGTACGCCAAGTGGTAAGCGCCTACAATAAGCATTCAGTGTGTTCTCTCCCATAGTTAGCTTGCACGCGCATGAATATGTGACTTGTTGATACCATGAAACTTTTCAGATTATAAAACATTCAGATTTTTCCTAGTTTTAATTGTACATAGGCCTACAGTAGACAAACCCCGATTTGCGAACATAGTGCGTTCCAGAAAACTTGTTGACAACTTGCAAATTCAAATAAAGCGCAAATAATTCATGTGGGTTTTTTCCAACTTTCTATAAGAATAATGAGTACATGTAACACGACCAGTGTATTGTTAAGCTGGTCATGTTTCCTTACATACTAAAAATATGAATTTTGTAAATTCATCGAACACTCGATAGATAGGAACAAATCTTAATTCTCTTGATGAAATTGATTGTTGCTAATTGAAGGGAACTTTTTTCTTCTCATCGCACCATTTATTTACATAGAAATCAATTGTTGCTATTTTGGCACATTTCACCAAACTATTATCCACAATGTATTATTTCTCACCCTCTCACACTGTCAATTTAGGGTATGAGTTTCAGAGGGTCATTGTTCATATAATATATAAATGCCTTTTAATATGGATATCTTTGTTTATAAGATTAGGAGGGGCGATAATATGACGTAGATGCGAGTCGATCATATTTTGAACGATCGTTATGTCGGGATGACAAAATGTTTCTATGGGCAGACATGTATGCTGTAGGCTACATTAGATGCTAGGCAGAAATTCCCTCTTTGTGAGTCTGTAAATCATATCCTGAAAACGTACTTTATGGTTTAATTAAACGTAAATACGCATAGGCTATACAAAGCTGTAAACTACGTGAAGGTTTTGCCGAGGGTCGTTTTAATGAAATTCCGAGGATTATATGAATAATCCATCCCTGCTGACGTGGTTCGAAGTTTATGGTAGCCTATGGCACGCGGAAAATTTCATTATAGAATGGTACGTGACACCTCATTAATATCCAGTGAGGTGACGTATTTCTGTAAGAAATTCTGTGGAAATCGATTGGACCGATAGGCCTGGATCTTGCTGTCAACATTACATTACTCGCGTTTTACGCTCTCTGGAACATCCCTCGAACTTGCTCAGGGAACACTTGCGGTTATATTTTGTGTGTGCTTGTGTGACGCCCATCACCCGTGATATGAGCTTCTGGAGGATGCAGATACGGTATGCTGACTTTCATCAATTGCATGTTATCAATCACAATCTTGTTTAACATTTTTGCGGGAAATTTTGCCTATTGTGTTGCCTGATGTTGCCTAATGTTGTTATCATAACTAACAACATTAATTGTTGTTATCATAGATATAGCCTTCACATTTTCAATGTGATACTTGCTAATCTTATTCTTTTCTATTTCACGATATTTTCTTTGCTAATGAGCAAAAATGGCATTTTTCTTTTCTGCTATGAATTTTAATTTAATTGTTGCGATGTTTTGAACGATATTTGGATACATTGGCAAAATGTATTAAAAATAATGTTGTATTACGTAGTAAATGCTCAAATTGGCTTCTTTGGACTAAGTGACATATTATGAGAACGAGTTAAGTACGGAAAAGAAACATTTTAAAATTCCATACAAAGAAAATACGAACACGGAATCAATCCTTTATATGTTGATATAAAGGTATCAACTTTATTACTCGGTAACCCCGCAGTTGTTTGTTGATGTGTACTGTATGGGAAATATTGTTTTTTAAAAAATTACATAATTAGTACAGCATCTATTCTGGCTCGAATAAACAGCATGTACACTTGGCAAAAAGTATTTAAACACTATAATATTTCTCGTTCACATGTGAATAAAATGTAGTACATTTGAAAACGCATATGTATTATATTTAGTGCATTACATGTATTATGTAACAACAAAACAAAACATTTCCAAAAAATAGAAAAACATTCAAAAAAAAATAAAAATGAGTACTTCACTGCCACAAAAGTATGTGAACACCCTCCTATACTGATTGTTAGATTTGTTCTGAAAAGTCCAAAAATATCTTTATAAATGTTTGGCAAACATATTGCATCAGCATCAGGAAAGGTTGGAACACTGCAAACTATCATAGGCCCTACTTATTCCAAATTTCCGTTTCCTCTGTATTTCATACAGCCCCAAAACCATTCCACAGCCACCCACATGCTAAAGTCTATGACGGATATTTTGTGAGTTACAAATCAGCCATGGTCCTTTTATGTCTGGACAATTTAGAATACTTCTGATAGTTTGTGTCACAACCTTCCCTTATGCTGACGCAATGTGTTTGCTAAACATTTATAAAGATCTTTTTGGATTTTTCAGAACAAATCTTACAACCTGTCGTTTTTCCCTCACAGATAATTTACATGGATTGCTTGTTTTGAGTTTACTTATGACTTTTCCCGCCTCTTCTTTGTTTTTTGAGGGTTTATATACTGCCATACATGACATTTTCAATTTATTTGCCATCTCTCGATATTAAATTTCCACTAAAATTCGTTTGAATAACTATTTCTCATTTCAAACCAGAACTCATTTAGTTCAAAATGTCAAAATGGCCATTATGAACTAAATTATCTGCATAACTCACCAATGTGATGATAAACTATGGTTAGTCGTTATACACAGAAGTTAATCATCATAATTTATGAGATAGTCTAAAAAATAACCAAATGATCAGAAATTAGAAAATTCTACCAGTTTCCATACTTCCATACTTTTCATACTTTTTTGCCATGGCATATTCGTTTTTATTAATTCAAAATTAACTTATTTATTTTTAAAAACTTCTGGTTGTTGCTGCATAATCCATGTACTGTAAGTGTTATTATAAATGTATTTTGAAAGATCTCCACTTGTTCCCGGAAACAGCAATTTTCATACAGTTTCCATACTTTTTTTGCCAAGTGTACATGCAAATGCTGCCAACTCAATTATTTGAAATACTCCAGTTAAGTCTGATCTGCAGATACATGTACTGTAATTCTTGGAGGAAGGCTTTGTTTTGTAGAAAATAAATTTGTTTTGCCTTTAATTAAGCATGATGTGGTAAACTTCATTCGTGGCCGATTTTTATAATTCCACAAAACCAACATGATTCTTATCGTAATCAGCGAGGTAATTCAAGCTTCATTAAATCACGCAATTCCCTATCTTGAAAGGCGATCCGCACATTCACGTCTCAATTTTCGTATATTCGTATATACTTATTTTCAATTTGCAGTTGTTGTATTTGGAGACTGCAACGCCCACGAACACGATGCTGGATTTTGCAATTCGTTCGTCGATTATTTTTGCCATTTCACGAAGGAAAAGAATGGACAGCCTTGATTTCCTGCAATGCTTTTCTTTTTTTTTTCCTGATAAGATCCCGAGCGGCTCATCTGCCCACTGGTTCACCTTTCATTGTTATTGTAACACGCAATTAAATGCAATGCGCACGCTCCCATTGACAGGGAAATTACCTAGTTTTAATCGGTAACCGAAGCTTCCCTGCAAAAAAAACCTAGCAAATTAACCCTTGCCCCATTCTGAATGGTAACCTTAACCCGATCAGCAATTCAAGCGTATAGAACGTCCACGAGAAGGTGCTGATTAAAATTAATTTGTGGCGAGAAGCCTGTCCTCTCTTGCAAAATATGCTTAATACCCTTATGACTGGATTGAAATGCTAATTAGCCAAAAAAAGTTTGTTTTAGAAATGTTACGAAAGAAGTACAAGGACTGGGATTAAATTGTGCAGGATTGAGTCGTGTAATCTTGCCATTGTTACGCGCTTTAATGGTTTGGCAATCGAAAAATGCATTCACTGAAGCTCGAGTTAATTTTGTTCACGAAAGTTTTGATTTTATCGTTTAATGAACTTCGTTTATTTTTGCTTTTTTTACGAAAATTGGGCTAAAACAAATTGCTTCGAAGCTTCAGTTGAATGTTTTTTTTAATGATAAAGGCAGTAGACTTCGATTATCCGGGGTCGGATTAACCGGAGTTTTTTTTATTTTTTTTCAATTCAACAAAGTATCTTACAGTCAGCGTGCAAAAATGTCATACGGCAGAGAGCTTATCCTATTATAAATGTTACTTTTTTAAACGTAGTCTTTCCTGCAACAGAGTCGATCAAGGAGAAATGGTAATTTTTCCAAAAAAGTGTAGAATTTTTTGTAAAACGATAAAATTATGTTTATCAAACAAATGATGAAATATTCCAAGCGATACAGTACTTGGAAAACGCATGTTTTCGTAAAAATGTATTTTTTTTTTTACAAAATAAAAATAAATACGTTTTTATGAAAACATGCGTTTTTCTCAAATACGTTAATTATAATTACATTTTTTCCATGTTGCTGTGTTTGTGATTTATTATAACACTGTGGTTTTCATAATTCAGATTGGCCTAATTTATAATAACAACGTTTTTGTATATCGCGATTGGTATATCGGAGTAAGGTCGTTTTTAACAGCGGATATGCCGAAGATCGCACTATCATTTTCTTGAAAATTACGAAATGGTTTAGGGGTCGATTTAATTCTCTTGGAGCTTTTTATCAAAATTAGAATTTTCGTAATTCAAGATGAACAATTGTGTGTATTTCTATCTTCTTATCGAGTAATTGCATTTTTATTCGGCGTAAACCGAGACTGAGTGCTTTAATTGCAAGAATCTTATAATCCTAGGGAATTTCAGTCAAGGTTGGTAATTGTGTTAGTTGTTGTTGTTTAAGGTGGAAGTTTGAACTGTGAAAAAGAGGATGTCTGCCTTGCCAAACCTTGGGCTTGTTCCCAGAATGCCTTCAAAATCAGTTTTGAGCATCCTTCTGGTTATACCTGTAGATAGAGCTTACTATACATGTTATTTTTTAAGCGAAACAGGTAAACAGACTAACAATATAGCGAAATCATGCCAAAAACTGAAAAAAATCCTACTTAGCTAAGATTTAAGATGCACGTCGGACAGGCTTAAAGATGTTCATCAAAACTGACAAAAGCGATAGAACAATGGTGTTCCGTAATCGTGCAGGGTACCCCCAGACCCGGAAAACCTGGAAAAGTCAAGGAACTTGAAGATGTCTGGAAAGGTCTGGGAGAAGTCAGGGAAGAATGGCTTATTTTGAAAATGTCAGGAAATTCAACGTATAGTCATGTTTTTGCGATCCAAAATTAATGCATCTTCATGGTTAGCTCAGGGCCCATTTTCCGAGTAAAAATTTTCAAATCTTTCCACGTTTTTTGAGTACAAATTTACCAATTTTTCAACGTTTTTCGAGTACAAATTTGGAAAATTCTCCACGTTTTCTGAGTACAAATTTGCCAAATTTTCCGCGATTTTCGAGGACAAGTTTTCAAATTCTCCAGGTTTTCCGAGTCTAAATTTGCAACATTTTTCACGTTTTCCATGTACAAATTTGCAAATTTTCCACGTTTTAAGAGTACAACTTTTCAACATTTTCCGAGTACAAATTTGCAAATCATACAATATTGTCAAATTTTCAAAATTTTTTCATGCACATTTTTTTTAAATGTTTTTAATTTTTTTCTGTGTTAATTTTCAAAATTATCATTAGTAAATTTTGAAATATTTTTCTTTGTCGATTTGGCAAATTATATCAATTTTTGACATTGTCAAAGGTCAGGCTAATTTTTTTAAAACCTGGAAAAGTCAGGGAAGTTGAAAATGAAATTCTGGGGGAACCATGTCGTGACTTATATGATCGCAACTATACCAGTGAACTGTGAAGACATAACATTCATTTTGACCCGGACGATGTATTGATTTTTTGTATTGATTTCAATGTGTCAAAACATTGTCAATTAACAAATGTATATTCCCATTTGATGGGCATGATGTTAAAAGGGGCCTTTATAAATTATTAGTATAATGAGCATATGCTCATGGTCATATTATACGCAAAATGGGGATTAGCTCGATGAGCATGATGAATAAAGTAAGCATTAACTCATGAACATTATCACAAAAACAAACGTTGCTTGCAATTGCTCATTATGTGCCTTTATGAAAGAAACTTTTTTTTTCATTTATGTCACTATAACTACTACCATTTGCCTCAGGTTTGCGTCGTTAAGAATTAAGATCTACCAGAGGGTTGACGATATATACGGTTAAATAGTTTCAATAAGTCTTTGTTTTTAGATAATCGAGGTAAATTAACTAAGAATTTTGAATTTCATATTTTGTTTTAAATTTCCTACACGTAAATTTCAAATCAATTAAAACCTACATGTACATTTTACCACATTCAGGTATTCATCCCTACCCAAGTGAAAATTCTCATGTATGGGACCCATGGTGAATGGGATTATGGAACAGTGGGACCCATAGCTATGGGT